>JAPEKM010000013.1:32750416-32761156 GCA_027575975.1 Cathorops multiradiatus
TGGCGACTTGTCCAGGGTGTACCCCGCCTTTCGCCCGTAGTCAGCTGGGATAGGCTCCAGCTTGCCTGCAACCCTGTTGAACATGATAAAGCGGCTAGAGATAATGAGATGAGATGAGAATTAAAATTCCAAAAGACGATAGTTACACCAATGTAGATCATTGCCACCTCATGCATCATCAAAATTTGTTTCACGGCCCCCTTTCCCATGTCACAACGTCACTGCTGGGGTCAGCGTATGGTCAGCGTGACTGCGTATATTTATATGGGGTTGCCTTGAGAATTTGCATACTTCTGAAGGGTGCCGTGACTGAAAAAAGGTTGAGAAACGCTGCGCTATATTGATGACATTTCGCATCTAGAGCAACATACAACATATCCAGAGCAGCCTGGGGAGCTGTTGGGGGTTAGGTACCTTGCTCAAGGGCACTTCAGCCGTTTCTGCTGGTCCAGGGAATCAAACTGGCAACCTTTTGGTCCCAAAACTGCTTTTCGAACCATTAGGTCATGCACCAACACACGTTCATGTCAAGGGGTAACGTTGTGTTTGCCAGTCCACTTGCTGGCATGTTTCTAGAGCTTAAAAAATTGTCCTTGCATGCATGCTACGTGTAACCTGAATGAAATGCAGACACATTCCTGAATTGGCAAGTGCGAATGATAATGATAAGTCATTCAACCTGCTTGATGTCTTCGCAAAATGTCCTCCAGAACAGGTTGATATTTTTACTCCTTTTTTTAACATTTAATTCTAACAACCACTGCATGCTTATTGACCGTCTGTTGGATATCAAACAGTAGATTCCGAATTCATTGTCTGCCTCAAAACGCTTAATTATAGAGGTGGCAAAAAATGTGATCAAATAAGACCGAACAATACATGTGTCATTCTGCGATAGCAAGGGGTGTGAGGACGATATCAAAATCAGGTGATCAGATTGATTTGACTGGGTGGGTTTTTCATCGGGATTTAACTTTGTATGCGTTTGTGCAGAAGTAAGGCGATGGCAGAAACGGCTGAAAGCAAGAAGGAGGAGGCAGACTACAAGCGGCTGCACAGTTTCCCTCTGATTCGGGTAAGAAATGCCAGAGCTTTACACCTGAGATATACAGAGAGTGGAACTGCGAAACATGTCCTGTGTAGCTTTTCTTTCTTATTTTTAGCTCTTGAGCAGCTTGTTGGTTATTTTAGTTTTAGTAGGCTGATTTCGTGAGTCCATCCACAACAATGTTGGCACAGTTAACATGTACAGCTGATTACGACACACCCCAAGAAACGTAGGAGGAACATTGCTTGATATCCAAGTGTGATTCGTGTACTTGATAGGGTGTAAAGATGACACTCTCGCTTCCGTTTTTAGAAGCTCTTGGAACTTCTTGGTTTTTCAGGTGTTTTTCATTCTCTCTGTTTTTTTTCTCACAGCACACAGACATGCCGGATGAAATGAGGGTGGAGACGATGGAGCTGTGCGTTACAGCATGTGAGAAGTTTGCAAGCAACAACGAGGTATGTGTGTGTGTCTGGAATGCAGTAAAGGATCGTCCGTCCGCATTTGTGTAACCCATTGTCCTTTTTCTTTGTGTACGCACAATTTCAGAATGCAGCCAGGATGATAAAGGAGTCAATGGACAAGAAGTTTGGCAGCTCGTGGCACGTGGTAATCGGTGAGGGCTTCGGCCTCGAGATCACGCATGAGGTGAAGAATTTGCTGTACATGTTCTTTGGGGGAGGCCTGGCGGTGTGTGTGTGGAAGTGCTCCTAACACTCACATTCCCGTTCACCATATGAAGCACAAACTGACTGCTGGATACAAATCGCAATCTGATCCCTTCATACATACACATACACAAAATCCCTCAGCGATGAAGTTGATCAAGAGAAATGTGACATTTCACGGTTTTCTCTTTGTTCGGTGACTCTCACTTTCTGTGTACTGCCAGACCATCTGGGTGTTTGGTGCTGTTTCTCTCTCTCTCTCTCTCTCCCTCCCTTTGTACACCTCCTCTCCAACTGTCCCTCTCAGCCTGTCCTTCTTTGATACCTGATTTTCAGGAAATGTATTTTTATAATAATTATAATAAAAATCTATTTTTCGAGACTCAGGCTGCATCGTCAACTTTTGCACAATTTGTGAATTCGTTTCAACTTTATAATAATAATAATAATAATAATAATAATTTTTATTTATAAGCACCTTTCAAGGTACCCAAGGACTCTGAACAGTAAAAAACAAACAATAAAAAGCAAAACAAAACAATAGAATAAGAACAACAATAATAAGATCAAAATCGCAAAATAAAATCATTCTAGATGCTTTTGCTTGTGTGGTGGATTGCAGGCATGGCTTAAAAAACCTGCGTTCAAATCACATTCCGTTTCCGGGAAATATGTCTGCTTTGCTGCTTCCTGCCATCTCTCTTCTGTGATTTCTCCAGTGTGTGCATGTGTGTGTGGTTTTTTTTTTAAGGTCCTAGAGCAGGTCAAGAGATTTGCAAACCACACCCAAACAGTACATGCAGCTCAAACAGAGCAGTGTGTGTGAGATACCCAGTCTGGGGGTTCGGAGTGAGACAAAAATAAAAAAAAAACTTGAAACTTTATGCGTGTGCTTGTGAAATGAGAGTGTACAGGTAGCCAGGGTGCTGTGACCTGACCACGTACTCTTGATAAACATACTCGGGACGAGTTTGCCACATTCTGTTGCACAATGATGTTGATAAAATTGGTCTCCTAACTCAGTAATACATCCACAAACACACACACACACACGCACACAACACGCGCACACACATACAGGGGGGTCATGAAGAACAGCCAAGTGCCAGAGAGAAAGAAAGTGTTCATGTTCTTTATCCACTTTATCTGGAGTGTCAATTATTTCTGAAGAACAGGCATTTTTTCATGCTAACCAGCCACTTTATTCGCAAACGGCTCATAATAAATCAAATATAGCAACATTACAGCTGGTTACATTTCTCAGGTTTTGTATGTCTGTTTGTGGTTCCTTGGGCCCTTTTTCAATGTCCCCCCAGGTCTGAGTAATATACCGTAAAACAGCCTACTAGTGATCCCCATTCAACCTACAGATCAACAGGAAGTCTGCTGCGAAAAGCTGAACCATGCTATCAAACATCCCTTATCCAAAACATGTTATTACACATTAGAAGATATTCTATATCATAAACATATCATTCAAAAACAATCCTGCTGGAGCCTTAAGTGAATACGTATTCCATTTATAGATAGATATACAGTAAGTACATCTGTTTCTAATGCAATCTGGGACAAAAGGGGCAAGTAAACACACTCGGATCAGTTCAGATCGTCCCAACCTGGCAGTACTCCTGTTCTCAGAGAAAAAGGAGGGGGGGGGAGCAAACAGATGAATAAAGCAGTCCGAGATAACAAAATTCGCTCTCTTGTTCCCAGCCACAGAAACAGGTAAGAACATACAGGACAGTTTTAAACCCTTTATTGTCAAACTTTATAAAAGAAGTAACAGGATTCTGTCTCTGTGCCAGTATGAGAGTCTGTCGTTGCCGCCGATTGAAGGGTGTGTGTGCCTTGATGATGGGTCTGACGGTGGTTCTGCATATGCTGGTACTTCTACTGGTTCTGTCAATGTTCTCTTCAACCTGTGAGCCCATTCAGCAGCTTCAAACTCAACCTCACAACCTCACCTCAACCAACCTCACACACACCAGCTCTAGTAGCACGGCAAGGCCTGGGAGACAAAGGCATGTCAGAGCAGCTGATCTTGCCAAGCTGGAAGCTTTGTTCTCTCACGTGCTGTACACCCTGCATGCTCCGTCCAGTCCCGATGACGACCCTCTGTTGCGAATCCGAACCCAAGAGACCGTGGAGCACAACACACAGCAGTCAGAGCAGTGGTGAGGCATATGCATATACAAGGTGATGCGCAGTGGTGAAATGTTCACAGAGGTGTGAAATTACTCTAAACATCTCTCACCAGAGCTTTGGGATTTTGACTATCACCTTTATTATTTTTGACTCCTTGTTAAGGTGATATGGGAGACATCTGAAGCTCACAAAGATGGTTTTGCCTTTCTACAACCCTTGTAGAAGTTTCCCTGCCTTACCTATGTTTTCACATTGTGCTGACTAGTTCTAGCTGACTTTGGTCTTGTGAGCTAGTACAAAAACAAGTGGGTGTGACTGGTGTAGGATATAAAAAAAGAAGACCAAGTTGCTTATTATTAAATATCAGTTTCACCAGACATTTGCTTGAGCAAACTTGTCCACTCACATGTTGGCTTTTTGTGTTAAAATGTTCTTATCAGGCATTTGAAAAGGCATTATGTTGCCTTGCTTGGCCAATCTCAGTCAATTTTCTTTATACTTCTGATTCCCCTTTTCAGGATAAGTAACAGCAAGGAGGGCTATGATCCTATCCAGTGGAACAGCAGTATAGAGACCCACCCTCCTTGGCTTCGGTTCCACCTCGGCATCTCCCGCTGGCAGCTGTATCAGCACCAAGACGCGAACCTGCCTGCTCTTGTGGAGCAATTGTCAACTCACCGCATTATCAGTGCCGGTAACTGACTTTAATCCTGACCTCAGACTTGAAACCTAATCTTATTGTACATAAGGAATGTCCTGGTGAGTTTTCAAGCAAGACAGGTCACATTTTCCCCGCAAAGAGAAAGGTAGAGTGAGAGAAGGGAGACCTCTAGTGTAGAAGATTAGTCTTTGCACGTTCACCTTTTCAGGTTTCAGTGAAATACTAAGGATAATAATTATTAATCCACATTCACTGGATATGAGTAATTGCGCACTCTGATTGGATACTTTACGACTAGGATATTAGCTCATATACCGTGAGTAGAGAAGAACAAATGGCGGAGCTTGTTGAATCAACCAAGGATGAAAAAAAAAACCTCTACTCGAAAACACAACCCCAAAAATTATCAAGTATTTAAAAGAAATAGTTAAAAGAATATAGTTTTTCCTCCCAATATTACCTGTTCCACACTCCAGCCCAGTCAGTGCCGGTAATGTTAGGGCTGGTGGAGGTATGGTGAAGTTAGGATCCAAAAACTAAAACACAGTAATCCAATAAATAAGATGACTTAATACAGAGAAGAAAAGGGTGTGGCAAAAGATAAACAGCAAAAGTAATCCGGGCAAAATGAGAACAAACAACTTGACAAAAACATGGCAGGCAAAGACAAAAATGCTAGCGCAAAAAACAAACAAGAAAAGACCCTTAGTGCAAGAAACAATGAACCAGAAAAATGCTAGTGCAAAAATCATGGACAAGAGAGAATTGCTAGAGAGAAAACCCATGAGAAGCAAGAGGGGCACAGAAACAGAAGCAAACGAGACATTCTGGCAAAATGGCCTTTAAATAAGCAGCAGTGAAAACCAGGAAGTGAGTTCAGGGGAGAAGGAATTCCTGTCCCAGATCAGCACTGGCATGAGAGATCTGTAATCTCCGGAGTGGATGTCCGGGGCAGAGCATGACAGTACCCCCCTTCAATGAGCACCTCCAGGTGCTTTAGGAAGAGTGTCGGGTGTTGCTGGTGGAAGTCAGAGATGAGGGTTGGGTCCAAGATGAACCTGGCGGGAACCCAACTTCTCTTCTTGGGACCGTAACCTTTCTAGTCCACCAGGTACTGGAGTCCTCTGCCTTGCCACCGTACCTTCAGCAGTTTTTTGACTGTGTAGGCCTTGCTGCCATCGATGAGCCTGGAAGTAGGGGGTTTGGAGGGTGGGAGAAAAGAACTAGAGACCAGAGGTTTAAGCTGTGAGACGTGGAATGTGGGGTGGATGCATCGCATGGGGAGTGGTAATGCCAGTCTGACGGAACATGAGTTTATTGCCTTTTTGATGAGGAAGGGTCCTAGGTACCTGGGAGCCAGCTTGCAGGAGACAGTTCTGAGTGGCAGATGGCATGTTGAAAGCATGACTTGTTGCCCCACCCAGTAAACAGGCTCCTTAGAGCAGCGTTTGTTGGCCTGCCTCTTGGATGCTATGGTGGCGCGAATGAGTTTTCTCTGGGCCAATGCCCACATCCTCCTGCAGCAGCATATGAAGGTCTGGGCTGAGGGTACAGCGACCTCCTCCTCTTGGTTGGGGAAAAGTGGTGGTTGGTAACCTAGGGAGCACTGGAAGGGTGAGAGACCTGTGGCAGATAAAGGAAGAGTGTTATGAGCATACTCAATCTAGGGTAGGTACTTACTCCAAGAACTGGCATCCCTGGATGCCATGCACCTGAGTGCAACCTCCAAAGCTTGGTTCGCCCGTTCTGCCTGACCGTTGGTCTATGGGTGGAATCCTGAGGTGAGACTACAGGTGGCCCCGATGAGTTTGCAGAAGGCCCTCCAGAACTGTTTCAGTAAACTGAGGGCCCCAGTCAGAAATGATGTTGGTGGGTAGTCCATGTAGGCAGAAGACATGGTGGACAAGTAATCCTGCGGTTTCTTTGGCTGAGGGGAGCTTGGGCAGAGGAATGAAATGGATGGTTTTGGAGAAATGGTCAATGACAGTGAGAATGCATGTGTTGCCACCTGAGTTGGGGAGTCCTGTGATGAAGTCCAGGGCAATGTGAGACCAAGGTCGATGTGGAGTCAGGAGGGGTCTTAGCAAGCCAGCAGGAGATCAATTGGTTGTCTTGTTCTGGGAGCATATGTCGCAGGCTGCCACGAATTCCTGGATGTCCTCCTTCATGGATGGCCACCAAAAGGACTGCTGGATGAGTGCCAGGGTTTGGGCAGCTCCCGGAGGACAGGCCAGCTTGGAGCCATAACCCCACTGCAGCACCTGAGTTCACACAGGACAGGGAACAAACAGATGGTTAGGAGGAATGTTGTTGGGGTTACCTTCACCAAGGTCCTGCTCCAGGGCCTTCTGCACGAGCACCTCAACCTCTAGAATAGAGGCTCCCACCAGGCAGTGTGGAGGAAGGATGGTCTCAGGCTGCTTAGACTCTTCTTGGTGGGAAGAAAACATCCTGGACAGGGTGTCGGGTTTGCCGTTCTTGGAGCCTAGGTGGTAGGAAAGCGTGAAGTTGAACCGGGAGAAGAAGAGAGACCAACGGGCTTGACGGGAATTAAGGCATTTGGCAGACTTGAGATACTCCAGATTCTTATGGTCGGTCCAGACTAAGAAGGGGAGCTACAACCCCTTGAGCCAGTGCCTCCACTCCTCCAAGGCTAGTTTAACAGCCAGTAGTTCTCAGTCACCAGTGTCATAATTCCATTCGGCGGGGGATAGCCGGTGGGAGAAGGAGCATGGGTGGACCTTGCTCCTTCTCCTCTTGGTGGGAAGAAAACATCCTGGACAGGGCATCAGGTTTGCCATTCTTGAAGCCTGGGTGGTAGGAAAGCGTGAAGTTGAACCAGGAGAAGAAGAGAGACCAACGGGCTTGATGGGAATTAAGGCGTTTGGTGGACTTGAGATACTCCAGATTCTTATGGTTGGTCCAGACTAGAAAAGGGAGCTCTGACCCCTTGAGCCAGTGCCTCCACTCCTCCAAGGCTAGTTTAACAGCCAGTAGTTCTCAGTCGCCGATGTTGTAATTCCGTTCGGCTGGGGATACCTGGCAGGAGAAGAAGGAACATGGGTGAACCTTGTCGTCACTGGCCCTCTGGGATAGTATAGCTCCAACCCCCGACTCGGAAGCGGCGACCTCAACAATAAACTGCTTGGTTGGATCAGGTATGGTGAGAACAGGTGTGGTGGTAAACCTGTGCTTGAGCATGGAAAAGACTCTCTGCTCCCTCTCCCCACTTGATTTGGGTCTTGGTCGAGGTCAGGGCTGAGAGAGGTCTGGCCACCATGCTGAAGTTGCAAATGAACCACCTGTAGAAGTTGGTGAATCCTAGGAAGCGCTGGAGCTCTCATCTTGGTGATGGGGTGGGCCAGTCAGCAACTGCCTCCAGCTTGATGGGTCCATTTGAATCTTTGCCGGAGCGATGATGAACCCCAAGAATGAGACAGAGCTTTGGTGGAACTCACTTTTCTCTGCCTTAATGAACAGTTTATTTTCTAGCAGGCGTTTCAGGACCTGCCGGACATGACCCCAATGTTCCTCCAGGGAACAAGAGAAAATCAAGAGGTCATGCAGGTATACGAAGACAAAGGTGTTAATGAAGTCCCTTAAGACATCGTTAATTAGCACTTGGAATACCACAGGCACGTTGGTCAGGCCGATAGGGACTACGATGTACTCATAGTGGCCTGTGGTGGTGTTGAAGGTTGTCTTCCACTCATCCCCTTCCCTGATCCTAACTAGATGATAGGCATTGCGCAAGTCCAGTTTAGTGAACGCCTTAGCTCCCTGGAATAGTTCGAAGGCTGTGGTGATGAGCGGTAGTGGGTAGCGATTCTTGACCGTGATGGCGTTGAGACCTCGATAGTCAATGCAGGGACAGAGCGACTTGTCCTTTTTGATGAAGAAGAACCCCTCCCTTGCTGGAGAGGAGGAAGGGCAGATGATTCCAGCTGCCAGTGACTTCGTGATGTACTTCTCCATGACCTGTCATTCGGCGGGTGAGAGGAAGTAGAGACGTCCCTTGGGTGGTGCCATCCCAGGCAGGAGGTCAATCCCGCAATCATAAGGCCTGTGAGGAGGGAGGGACACTGCTCGGATTTTACTAACAACTGGCTTGAGGTCCAGATATTCCGGAGGCACGTGAGAGAGGTCGGGAAACTCACTGGCTGAGGGCTGTGGTGGTTTGGTGGGAGGCAGAGCAGAGTTCAGGCAGGAGGCCAGGCAGAAAGGACTCTAGCCTAAGATGGTGTGATCAGTCCAGTTTAAGTCAGGGTTGTGCTGCATCAACCAGGGTAGTCCAAGAATAACGGGAACATGAGGGTTGTTCATGACGTGAAATTGTATAGTTTCAGAGTGATTGCCTGAAATCCTTAGGGTGAGCAGGGTGGCGAGGTGAGTGATGGTGGTCAAGCCAGTGCTTGAGTGTCAGGACAGTGAGAGGGACCTCGACTGTGAGGAACGGGATTCCGAGATCCTTGGTGGTGGCAGAGCAGATCAGGTTCCTGTCCTCCCCCAAGTCAATGAGTGCCTGAAGATGGTGATGCCAGTTGTTGTGCATGATGATAATGGGGAGCAACGGTCGGTCAGCAGGGAACTGATTCCAAGCTTTGCTCACCAGGGCGCCTTGATTAATTGGTGAGCTTGTATTTTTAGCGGGCAGGATTAGCAGATGTGTCCGTGCTGACCACAGTAGAAGCAGGCCCCCGTGTTCTGCTGGTGCAGTCGTTCCTCTGTTGACACCCGTACCCAATCTACCTGCAATGGTTCGATGGATGAGGCGAGAGAATTTGCAGCTGAGGCAGCTCTTCTCTCTCCTACATTGTAGGACCCGAGCGTCGATACAATTGGCGAGGTCCATGAGAGTGGCGAGGTCCAACGGCAGTTCCTGAGATACCATTTCATCCTTGATGACGTCGAACAAGCCAAGTAAGAACGCGTCGACCTGGATCCATGTTGGCCAGAATGTACTGTTTTAAGTGGTGAGATGTGGTGAGTAGGATCCAAGAACAGAACACAAACCAGTAAATCCAATAATAAAAAAGATTTAATAGGAATAAAAAAATAAACCAAAAAGAATCCAGAAAAAGCTAGGGACAAATAAGGCAGGCAAGGACAAAAAACACTAGCATAAAAAAAATAGTCCAGACAAAAACATAGCACAACAAACATGAAAAAAGACAAAAATGTAGTGCAAAAAACTATGACAAGAAACAGGCAAAACAGAGAGCAAAATCCAAGAAGCAATAATGTCGCAGAGACTACATGAAAAACCAACGAGACATTCTGGCAAAGTCCCCTTCTGAGAATGGCCTTTTTATACACAGCAGAGCAAACCAGGAAGTGAATGCTGGCAAGATGGAAGTCCCGTCCTGGAGCCGGATTAGCATTGAACTGGGAGATAATAAATCTCAGAAGTGGAAGTCCGGGGCGGAACATGACAAAAATCAGTATTCCAGGTCTTTTTTGGAAGAACAAATCCAAAAGCCAAGGTCTGTCATGGTATGGGGTTGTGTCAGTGCAGTTTAATCTAATGCTAAATTGCATATATGTGATGGCAGCATCAATTCAGAAAAGTACATGATGGAGCAATATATGCTGCCTTCAAGACAACATCTTTTCCAGGGATATTTCAAAAAGACAATGCAAAATCACATTCTGTACTCATTACAAAGGCATGGCTGTGGAAGAGGGTGCCTGTCCCTTTTCTCCCCAATAATGTGTAGCGAATTTTGAAACGAAAAAAAAAAATTACAATGACAACCCACTTCAACTGCACACCTTCAGACATTTTTGCAGGGAGAATGGGACAAAATAACACCTGAAACACTTCATCACTTGGTGTCTTCAGTCCCTTAACATGGTGTTTCTCAATCTATGGGCCTGGACCAGAACCGGTCCATGAGAAGATTACTGTCGGTCCGCAAGCCTGCCTCTGCACTAGTAGTCAGTATTATAATTTCAAACTACTGGTCCCTGTCAATCAGATTATGTAGAAGAGCGACTGGCTGGCTCTGCTCTCAGTGCTTTTGTTACTGTGTGCCATGTAGCACGAGTCCCACCCCCCATTCTACAACCCCGATTCCAAAAAAGTTGGGACAAACTACAAATTGTAAATAAAAATGGAATGCAATAATTAAAAATCTCAAGAACTGATATTGTATTCACAATAGAACATAGACAACATATCAAATGTCGAAAGTGAGACATTTTGAAATTTCATGCCA
>JAPEKM010000013.1:41048667-41060905 GCA_027575975.1 Cathorops multiradiatus
TGGTGTGGCGGCATCACAGCACCACATACAGGCCTGGCATATGTACTACAGCGTTTTGGGTCGTTTCCAGTGAATCGTATAAATACAGTATAACCAAAACAGCCAAGCAGAGTCGGACCACCGGGACCGAAGAATTGTGAAGAAAGATGGTTTGAAAGAATTTGCTATTTTTGATTGATTGAACACATAGTCAAGAACCAGCAAGATCTGGAAATGTTCCCTGCCTTGGCCATGTGTTCAAGCGATCAAAGCTATTTTTTTCTTCTCCTGTTTTCGCCCACATCCCTCTGTCCACGGTCCCAAGATAAGCAGCCGTCATTTATGCCTTCTATAAGTCGAAAGAAAACAGGCTGAAACTTTTTTACAAAGATTTTAGAGACGCGTTCTTCCTGTGGTGCGTATGTGTGAGCTTTCACAAAAGCTCGAGATGCAGATTACTGTGCATCTCACTGTGCTGTCTGACAGACTGTGACTCTTCCACCGCGGTATCTTGGGTAATCCTACCCACATTTGCTAACTTTTTCCAAAGAGAGAGAGAGCGAGAGAGCAAAAAGATACGAGAGCTGGATGAAAGGATAAAAGAATGTGGATGCAGGCAGTATTAACACATTTGTCCATCCCAAAGCCTTACGCTTGATCCCTGCTGAGCCGCATGGTTATGTGCTTCATGGTACATGTTTCTAAATCTCTTCTTTAAAAAAAAAAAAATCTCTGCTCTCTGTGTTTTGGTGTGTCTGTATCCTGTATCCTATTGAAGATTCTCTTTCGTGTTGCTTTGCTGGATGAGTTTTGCAATGTCTGCAAGGAGGTGGCTATCTTGAAATAGCAGTAAAATGTGGGTTATGTCCTGGGAGGGGTCCTTCGTTCAAATGCAATGGACAGGCCTTCAGCTGTCAGTCTGCTGTGGCAAGATTTCTGCCAAGAAAAGACATACATCCTCTCTCAGTCCTTCACATCTTGCCACTTCCGGCAACACCAATCGCACCACAAGACTCTTTGCTGTGCCCATATGGCCACCAGAGACCAGTCGGCCATTTATAATCAGGCATCATAGCAGACTCCTACATCTGAGTAATGCTTGATTTATGCTTAATCCGAAGTATTTCCAAGTGTCGCTCAAAAAACTTTGGAAAACCTTAAATGCTTATGGTTTTTCAGAAGTGTAGGAGGATCTTTGCTGTCCATCAAAGTATGGAATGGGAAAGCATGCAGCAAGAAGTAAAAGTACTGCTGTTTGGCAAAATGGCACCATTACAAATGAGATGGTGTTATACTGAGAAAGATGATATCCATCGAATGGAAAGCATTTATTTGAAAACATGCTTTATCCTGTCCTACAGGGTCACAGGCGAGCTGGAGCCTATCCCAGCTGACTACGGGCGAAAGGCCAGGTACACCCTGGACAAGTCGCCAGGTCATCACAGGGTAGCTTTTCAGCTTTGCAAACATTCACTCTCCCAGGCATCCACGCATGCACACAAGTGTTCTGGTTGGGGGAGAGTGCCCTTCCTTTGCTCTCCCTCTCCTCTTGTAGGGCATGGTCACTGGGAGGATACACAAACACAGGTTAATTCCCATCAGGTGCAATGTTTCTACCACTTACCTTCCCTGACTCTGCCCTCCATTCACAGACCGATGCTTGACCATGCCCCCACTGCAACATACCCCCACCACTCGACTCAGGCTGGGAAGTCATCTGGCCTGCAGCCAACTCCCCACCCCTTGACAGGAAAGGAAATCCGTCATGACCATCTGCATCCCCAGCTTGTGGACCACCTCGAATTTAAACAGCTTGAGTGCCAGATTCCAACGGGTGATCCATGTGTTGGCATCCTTCATGCAGTGGAGCCACTACAGGGGTGCATGATCCAAGCAGAGGGTGAAAGGGCACACCAGCAGGTAGTAGCAGAGGGTGAGGACCACCCACTTGATGGCAAGGCATTCCTTCTCAATTGTGCTGTAACTACCCTCGTGCACCAACAGCTTCAACCTAATGTACAGCACAGGATGTTCCTCCCCCTCCACCTCCTGGGTCAGAACAGCCCCCAGCCCTCTGTCCAATGTGTCAATTTGCAAAATAAAGGGGAGAGAAAAATCAGGGGAGTGTACCAGTGGCTCCCCCACACAGTGCAGCCTTTACTTCAGAGAAAGTCCACTGGCATTGCTCACTGGACCAGATCAGCTGCTCCCTTTTTAGTGAGATCAGTCAGCAGGCTGGTGACGTCCGAACAATTAGGTATAAACCTACGATAGTAGCCAGCCAGCCCCAGGAACTGTTTCACCCCCTATTTGGTCTTGGGCCTTAGGCTAGCTGCAATCACTGCTGTCTTTTTAATTTGGGGACACACCTGCCCATTGCCCAAGCGGAAACCCAGATACCGTACTTCCACCCACCCAATCACACACTTCTTCAGGTTGGCTGTGAGACCCACTTGTCTCAGCGACCTAAGGAGGACCCTTAGGTGTTCTAAGTGCTGCGGCCAGTCATTACTGTAAATAATAATATCATCTAAGTAGGTGGCCATGTAGGTGGCATGTGGGCGGAGGACCCTTTCCTTAAGCTGCTGGAATGTAGTAGATGCCCCAAACAGTGCAAAAGGAAGTGTGATGAACTGGTATAAGCCAAACGGTGTGGAAAAGTCCATTTTCTCTCAGGATAGTGGAATCAAGGGGATCTGCCAATATCCCTTTGTCAAATCCAGTGTTGAATAAAAATGAGCCATGCCTAGGTGATTGAACAACTCATCAATATGAGGCATTGGGTACTCCGAGACCACCAGGCTGCTCCAGTCAGTGTGGGACTCCTCGATGATGCCTATTTTGAGCATGGCCTCGAGTTCTTCCCAAACCACCTTTTTTTGTGTTCAGGCATTGTGTAAGGGCGGCTGTGCACTACTACCCCTGGGGGCGTCTCAATGTGGTGTTCTATGAGTTGGGTGCAGCTGGACAGGGGCAAGAACATGTCAGAAAATTCTGTCTGCAACTGAGTGACCTCCATGAGCTGGGTCGGTTAGAGGTGGTCTCCACAGGGGACTGGAGCAGTTGGTGATGTCAATTTTCCTTTTTGAACCTCTGGTTCCAGCTCCACCTTCTCCAGAACCATTGACACCAATGCCACTGGGACCTCCTTGTTCCAGCGTTTTAGCAGATTGAAGTGGTAAATCTGTAGTGCCCCACCCCTATCTGTTCGCTTCACCTCATAGTCGACATCCCTGACTCACCATGTGACCTCAAAGGGTCCTTGCCACCTGGTGATCAATTTGGAGCTCAATGTGGGCAACAACATGAGTACTTTATCTCCTGGTGTGAATTCCCTAAGGTGCGTGCCCCTGTCTTACAGACGGACTTGACATTCTTGGGCCTGTCATAAATTCTCCTGGGTTAGGTGTGTGAGTGTGTGGAGTTTGATGTGCAGGTCGATAACATATTGAATTTCATTTTTACTGGTTGAAAGTCCCTCCTCCCAATTTTCACGTAGCACATCCAGAATGCAACGCGGCTTATGCCCATATAATAATTCAAACTGGGAGAACCCTATGGAGGCTTGCAGGACCTCTTGCACTGTGAATAACAGGGGCTCGAGACATTTATCCCAGTTGCGTGGGTCTTCACTTACAAATTTCCTAATTATGTTCTTGAGGGTGCAATTAAACTGTTTGACTATGCCATTCATTTGTGGGTGATATACACTGGTGCAGATAGGCTTAATTCCCAGTAACCCATACAGTTCACACAGTGTGCGTGACATAAACATAGTGTCTTGATCAGTCAGAATCTCTTTGGGGATTCCAGCTTGAGAGATGATGCAGAAGAATGCTTCTGCAATACTATGTGCAGAGATATTGCGAAGAGGCACTGCTTCTGGATATTGCGCTACATACTCCACCAGAACTAAAATAAAGTGATATCCTCATGCTGACCGATCTAATGGCCTTACAAGATCCATCCCAGTTCTTTCGAATGAGGTCTTGATTAATGCCAGAGGGTGCAAAGATGCTTTTGGAATGGCCACAGGATTTACTAACTGGCATTCATGGCATGCCGTACACCACCGATGGACATCGCCGCAAATCCCTGGCCAATAGAACTGGGCCATTATTCGGGCTAGTGTCTTTTCCTTCCCCAAGAGTCTGGCCATGGGATTAAAGTGAGCCACCTGGAATATAAATTCCTGTTGGCTCTTCGGGATTAAAAGCTGTTATTGGTTTCTTAGTCTGAGTGTCCTGCATCACTCAGTGTAATATATCCTTAATAATGGAAAAATAGGGGAAGGACAGTGTTGTGTCTGGCTGGAGAGTTTGACCATTGATTACTCTCACTTGGTCAAACGCATGCCGTAGAGTCTCATCTCATGACTGCTCTAATGGGAAATCTGCTCCTCACTCTGACGTCCTGATGACGTAGATGGCTCTGTGACAGCTGCTCCTGCCAGTGCTGCTCTGGAACATCCCCTCGCTAAACTACGGCAGGCCTCACTCTTCTCTAAATGTGTCATTAATTCCCTAAATCCTGACCAAGCAGTCCCCAGAATTATCAAGTGGGTAAGGCAAGGATTAACCTCAGCCTTTAAATTTTCCCCTCAAAATAGAATGTGGAATGACACTAAAGGGTAGTTGTGAACATCCCCGTGCACATACAATGCCTTTATCAATTGTGCTCTCCCCAATGCCTCGTCTTGCACCAGGCTTTGTTGCATTGAGGTCTGATTACAGCCAGAGTCCACCAAAGCCTGCTATGTATCCCCTTGGATACCCACTGGTATGCGATACACTCCAGCCCAATTCAGGGCAGTCCCCAGTGTGTCAGGGATCTGGACCACTGCGCCCACCTTCATCACCAAGCACTGATGCTGGAGGTGCCCCAGTTCCCCACAGCACCAGCATACCAGCCCAGGCTCTCCCTCTGCACCGGTGTTCCCGGCATCACTCACCTGATGGGGAGAAGACACAGACAAGGAGGTAGGAAAAGGTAGGGCACTGTGGGTGCAGTGGGCTGGCTGGGGTGGAGCCAGCCCCCACCTCCATGGTGGGGGAATGGAGCAAGGATGAGGAGCAAAGGGAGAGAGAGAAGAGAGGGGAGAAGAGGAGACATGCTGTCCTGTCATCAGAACTGCTGCCATATGGTCCTCCGCCAGCTCAATGGCCTGATCCAGCGATGCTGGCCGATGGCACTGGACCCACTCCACTGTTCCTTCTAGAAGTCAGGCGATGAATTGTTCCAGCGCCACCAGGTCGACAACCTCAGCATTGCGGTTGTCTGCCCTCAGCCACTGATGGCAGGTCTCTCGGAGTTGCTGGCCAAACGTGAATGGCCGGCTGACCTCCTCCAGGCACAGCGCATGGAAGCACTGCCATTGATGTTCTGGGGTGTGACCCACATGTTGGAGGATGGCCCTGCAGGGGTCACCATAGACCAGCCAACTGTCAGTGGGGAGCTGTAGAGTGGCCAGCTGCACTTCGCCTGTTAGCAGGGGGAGGAGGTGCGCCATTCCACCGGCCAACCCCACGTCTCTGCTGCCTACTCATAAACAGTGAGGAAGGCTTCGGGGTCATCATATGGACCCATTTTCATTAGGGTGAGGTGTGGAGGGTCTGCGGCAGTGGTGATCATGGGGCCTGCCAATGCGAGCAGGGGCTGGAATGCCTGGTGACCTTCCTGCTGCACCAGCACCAGGGCTTCGAACCGCTGTTCCTGCTCCTTCTGGAGGGCAATCAGCACCTGGTGCTGGCTCTGTTGGGCTGTGACGAGGGCATGGATGAGGTCCTTGAAGGGGGAGGACTCCATGGTGTTGTGCTCTTCTGCATGCCATCCTGGGTTTTGGCACCACTTTAGAATCAGGCCAGGTGGATGGATCACAGAAGCACGGCAGGCCAGAATTGAGTTCTCAAAAAACCACTTGATTTTTAGCTTTTCAGCTTTGCAACCATTCACTCTCTCAGGCACCCATGCATGCACATAAGTGTTCTGGTTGGGGGAGAGCTTCCTTCCTCTGCTCTCCCTCTCCTCTTATAGGGTGTGGTCACTGGGAAGACACACAAACACAGGTTAATTCTGATCAGGTGCAGTGATTCTACCACTTACCTTCCCTGACTCCGCTCTCCATTCACAGACCGACGCTTGACCATGCCCCCGCTGCCACAGGGGGGTATTGTCATGATCTGCCCTGGACTTCCACTCTGGAGATTTACTATCTCCCAGTTCAGCGCAATCCAGATCCAGGACAGAACTTCCATCTTGCCGGCATTCACTTCCTGGTCTGCTCTGCTGTGTATAAATAGGACGTTCTCAGAAGACCATCCTTGCTTGTTGGAGGGCACGTGCCACCAATACATTGCCACAGATCTTAGTCGGGAATGTTTGTCTAAACTTTTATTATTTTAAAATTGGTGTGGTGGGTATTTAAACATAGTTTAAAAGGCTGTTGAAACAGCATCAAAATTCTAAATTCTGTTCATTTATTCACTTTCAGGGTGGCACAGTGGTGGAGTGGTTAGCACTGTCACCTCACTGCAAGAAGGTTCTGGGTTTGAGCACAGTGGCTGACAGGGGCCTTTCTGTGTGGAGTTTGAATGTTCTCCCAGTTTACAGTTATTTAGCACAAAAGTATTTTAGCATAAATCCAAAGTCTCTTAGCACAACTCTGTTCTTTTGCAGAAGATTCAAGAACCCTTAATCTTTACTATGGATATTTACTGATCATGTTTAAAGATGTTTGATGGATTTTTTTTATGATTGTGTAAAAATAGGTGTGGCAGCAGGGGTGTGGTCAAGTGTTGGTCTGTGAATCAAGGGTGGAGTCAGGGAAGGTAAGTGGCAGAATCACTACACCTGATGTGAGTTAACCTGTGTTTGTGTGTCTTCCCCAGTGACCATGCCCTATAAAAGGAGAGAGAGAGCAGAGGAAGGGATGACTTGTGTGTGCATGTATGTGTGGCTGGGAGAGTGTAAAAACATTGAAAAGTGAAAAATAAAGATTTTTTTGGAAACCCAGTTCTGGCCTACCATACTTCTGTGCTCCACCCACCTGCTCAAAGTTCTATAGTGGTGCCAAAACCTGGGACTGGAGCACAGATGAGAACAGTGCCATGGAGTGCTCCCCCTTCGCAGACCTGATCCACGCCCTCGCCATGGCCCAACAGAGCCAGTACCAGGTGCTGATCGCCCTCTGAAAGGAGCAAGAGCAAAGGTTTGAGGCCCTGGTGCTGGTGCAACAGGAAGATTGTCAGGCATTCCGGCACCTCCTCGCGTCAGCGGGTTCCACCACCTCCACTGACGTGGGCCCTCCCCACCTCACCCTAATGAAGATGGGCCCACACAATGACTCCGTGTCCTTCCACATGCTCTTTGAGCAAGCAGCAGAGGCCTGGGGTTGGCCAGTGGAACAGCACATGACGCGCCTCTTCCCCCTGCTAAGAGGCAAAGCATAGCTGGCTGCGCTACAGCTCCCCGCCGACAGCCAGCTGGTCTATGCAGACCTGAGCCAGGCTGTCCTCCAGTGTGTGGGGCGCACCCCAGAACAACAACGCCAGTGCTTCCACGCTCTGTGCCTAGAGGAGGTTGGCTGGCCATTCGCATTCATCGCGTTGTGGATCAGGCCATCAAGCTGGCGGAGGACCATTTGGTGGCTGTTCCAAAGGGAGGACAGCATATCTCCTCTTCTCTCCTCTCTTTCCCTCCCTTTCTATTCCTCATCCTCACCCCATTCCCCCACAGTGGAGGCGGGGACTGGTTCCACCCCAGCAGGCTGCTCCTCCTCCTTCTCTCAGGGAATCCTTCGCACATTTCCCATTGGAACAGTCGTAAGAGGAGTCTCTGCATCATGCATTTGACCAAGTGAGAGTAATCGATGGTCCAATGCTCCAGCCAAAGGCCACCCCATCCTTCCCCTATTTTTCCATTATGAAGGATAGATTATACTGAGTGATGCAGGACACTCAGACTAAGGAGCCGATTCCACAACTTTTGATCCCAAAAAGCCAGCGGGAATTGGTATTCCAGGCAGCTCACTTTAATCCCATGGCTGGACACTTGGGGCAGGATAAGGTACTAGCCCGAATAATGTCCCAGTTCTCTTGACCAAGGATTTGCAGCGATGTCCGTAGGTGGTGTACGGCTTGCTGTGTATGCCAGTTAGTAAATCCAGCAGCCATTCCAAAAGCGCCTTTGCACCCTCTGCCATTAATCAAGACCCTGTTTGAAGGAATTGGGATGGATCTTGTTGGGCCATTAGATTGGTCAACACAAGGGTATCACTTTATTTTAGTTCTGGTGGACTATGCAATGCGATACCCGGAAGCAGTGTTTCTTCACAATATCTCAGCATGCAGTATTGCAGAATTCCTCTTCCATGTCATCTCCCGAGTCAGAATCCCCAAAGAGATTCTGACTGAGCAAGGCACTACGTTTATGTCATGCACACTGCGCGGACTGTATGGGTTACTGGGATTAAGCCGATCTGCACCAGTGTTTATCACCCACAAACAGATGGATTAGTCGAATGGTTTAATCACACCCTCAAACATATAATTAAAAAATTCATAAGCGAGGATGCACACAACTGGGATAAATGGCTTAAACCCCTGTTATTCACAGTGCGAGAGGTCCCACAAGCCTCTATGGGGTTCTGCCCATTTGAATGATTATATGGCATAAACTGTGGGGCATTCTAGATGCACTGTGGGAAAATTGGGAGGAGGGATCTTCAATGAGCAAAAACAAAATTCAATATGTTATTGACCTGTGTGCAAAACTCCACACAAATACCTAAGCCAGGAGAATATGCGGCAGGCCCAAGAACACCAAGTCCACCTGTACAACAGGGGCATGTGCCTTAGAGAGTTCACACCGGGAGATAAAGTACTCATGCTGTTGCCCTCGTCAAGCCCCAAATTGATCACCAAGTGGCAAGGACCCTTTGAGGTCACATGGTGAGTCGGGGATGTTGACTATGAGGTAAGGTGAATGGACAGGGGTGGGGCGTTACAGATTTACCACCTCAATCTGCTAAAACTTTGGAACAAGGAGGTCCCCGTGGCATTGGTGGCATTGGTTCCAGAGAAGGCTGAGCTGGGGACAGAGGTTCAAAAGAGAACATTGACTACCACTCCGGTCCCTTGTGGAGACCACCTCTCCTCGAGCCAACTCACGGAGGTTGCCCAGTTGCAAGCCGAATTTCTGGATATGTTCTCACCCCTGCCTGGCCACACCCACCTCATAGAACACCACATTGAGACACCCCTGGGGGTGGTAGTGCGCAGACGCCCTTACAGGCTGCCCAAACACAAGAAAAAGGTCATTCAGGAAGAACTCAAGGCCATGCTCGACATGGGCATCGTCGAGGAGTCCCACAGTGACTGGCGCAGCCCGGTGGTCTTGGTTCCCAAGGTCGACGGGTCAGTCAATTTCTGTGTGGACTATAGAAAAGTCAATGCAGTGTCTTAATTCAATGTGTACCCAATGCCTTATATTGACGAGTTGCTTGATCAACTAGGCAGAGCTTGTTTTTATTTGACACTGGATTTGACAAAGGGATATTGGCAGATTCCCTTGACTCCATTATCCTGAGAGAAAATGGCCTTTTCCACACTGTTTGGCTTACACCAGTTTGTCACACTTACTTTTGGGCTGTTTGGGGTGTCCACTACATTCCAGCGGCTTATGGATAGGGTCCTCCGCCCCCACGCCACCTACGTAGCCACATACTTGGACAAAATCATTATTTATAGTAACAACTGGCCGCAACACCTAAAACACCTAAGGGCAGTCCTTAGGTCGCTGAGGCAAGCAGGTCTCACAGCCAACCCAAAGAAGTGTGCGATTGGGTGGGTGGAAGTATGGTATCTGGGCTTCCATTTGGGCAATGGGCAAGTGCATCCCCAAATCAATAAGACAGCAGCGATTGTGGCCTGCCCGAGGCCCAAGACCAAAAAGGGGGTGAGACAGTTACTGGGGCTGGCTGGCTACTATCGTAGGTTTATGCCTAATTATTCAGACATCATCAGCCTGATCTCAGTAAAAAGGGTGCACCAGATCTGGTTTAGTGGATGGAGCAATGCCAGCGGGCTTTTGCTGAGATAAAGGCTACACTGTGTGGGGGTCCACTGTTACACTCCCCCGACTTTTCTCTCCCCTTTGTTTTGCAGACAGAGGGCTGGGGGCTGGTCTGTCCCTGGAGGGGGAGGACCGTCCAGTGCTGTACATCAGCCAGAAGCTGTCGGTGCATGAGGGCAGGTATAGCACGATAGAAAAGGAATGCCTTGCCATCAAGTGGGCAGTCTTTGCCCTTCGCTACTACCTGCTGGGGCACCCTTTCACCCTCTGTTCTGACCACTCACCCCTGCAGTGGCTCCACCACATACAGGATGCCAACACGCTGATCACCCATTGGAATCTGGCACTCCAGTCGTTTAAGTTTGAGGTGGTCCACAGGCCGGGGGTGCAGATAGCTGTGGCGGATTTCCTCTCCCGTCAAGGGGGGGTGGGGAGTCAGCTGCAGGCCGGATGGCTCCCTGGCCTGAGTCGGGTGGTGTTGGGGGTATGTGGTAGCGGGGGCGTGGTCAAGTGTCGGTCTGTGAATGGTGGGCGGAGTCAGGCAAGGTAAGTGGAAGAATCACTGCACCTGACGTGAATTAACTTGTGTTTGTGTGTCTCCCCCAGTGATCGCACCCTTTAAAAGGAGAGAGAGAGCAGACAAAGGGAGCTCTCCCCAACCTGGACACTTGTGTTCTTGCGTGTCAGACTGGTAAAATGTGAAAGGGAAAACTAAAATAAAAAAGTTCTTTTGTAACACTCATGTGGCAGCAGGGGTGTGGTCAAGCATCGGTCTGTGACCGGAGAGTGGAGTCAGGGAAAGTAAGTGGAAAAATCACTGCAGCTGATGTCAATTAACCTGTGTGTGTCTTCCCCAGTGACCACGCCCGATATAATGAGGGAGAGAGAGGATAACAAGAGCTCTCTCCCCAGCCAGACAATTGATGTGTGTGCGTGTCTGTGTGTGTTACTCGGATTGTTTTTAAGACAACTGAAAAGTGTTAAAATAAAGAGTTTTTGGAAACTCAGTTATGGCCTGCCGTACTTCTGTGCTACACCCACCTGCTCCAAGTTCTACAGTGGTGCCAAAACCCAGTATCCAGAGAACAGCCCCATGGAGTCCTCCCTCTTTGCAGACCTGATCCACGGCCCAACAGAGCCAGCACCAGGCGCTGGTCGCCCTCCGAAAGGAGCAAGAGCAACAGTTCGAGGCCCTGGTGCTGGCATAACAGGAAGATCGCCAGGCATTCTGGCACCTCCTCGCGTCAGCAGGGTCCAGCCCACCTCACTCTACCTCACCCTAATGAAGATGGGCCTGCATGATGACTCCGAGGCCTTCCTCGCACTATTCGAACAAGCAGCAGAGGCCTCGGGCTGGCCAGTGGAACAACGCGCGGCACGCCTCCTCCCCCTGCTAATGGGCTAGGCGCAGCTGGCCGCACTACAGCTCCCCGCTGACATGCAGACCTGCGCCAGGCCGTCCTCCAGCATGTGGGGCGCACCCCCAAACAACAACACCAGCGCTTCCACACTCTATGTCTAGAGGAGGCCGGCCAGCTGTTTGCATTTGGCCAGCAACTCTGGGACACCTGCTGGCGGTGGCTGAGGGCTGACAACCGCGACGCCGAGGGAATCATCAATCTGGTGGCACTGGAGCAGTTCATCATCCGGCTTCCCGAAGGAACAGCGGAGTGGATCCAGTGCCATCACCCGGTGTTGCTGGATCAGGCCATCGAGTTTGTGGAGGATCATTTGACGGCTGTTCACACGGCAGGATTGCAGATCTCCTCTCTCTCTCTCCCTCCCCTTCTGTGTCTCATCCTCGGCCCATTCCCCCACTGCAGAGGTGGGGGCCAGCTCCCTCACAGCCAGCCCACTGCACCTGCGGTGCCCTCCCATTTCCCGCTTCTGTGTCTGCCCCCCCACCCCACCTCAGGTGAGTGAGCCCCAGAGCGCCGGTGCAGAGAGAAAGCCTGGGCTGGCTTTCGGTGCTGTGGGGAGCCAGGGCACCTCCAGCATCACTGCTCGGTAATGGAGGTGGGCATGGTGGTCCATATCCCCGACGCACCAGGAACCACCCTCGAACAGGCTGGAGCATATCGCATACTGGTGAGTATCCAATGGGATATGTCTCAGGCTTTGGTGGACTCTGGCTGTAATCAGACCTCAATCCACCAAAGCCTGGTGCAAGACGAGGCATTGGGGAGAG
>JAPEKM010000013.1:41609344-41621613 GCA_027575975.1 Cathorops multiradiatus
CTACAGGCTTGTGCTCGCACTGCAGAAACAACTCAGTCTATTACAGCTGCTACAACAAAACCTTCCACTTTTATTTTGCTGCAAGGAGCAACAAAACTTCCCGTGTTATGAGCCTGTTTTGAAAACAGCGTGCGACCGGTATGCGCATGCTCCGTGGCTTCTCTTCTGGGTTTAGTATATTGGTCCTACAGCGTCACGTCGCCACCTACAGGCCTGGCATATGTACTACAGCGTTTTGGGTCGTTTCCAGTGAATCGAAATGACACCGTGTTTATGGAGATTTTTTTCAAAACGACAGCGTATTGGGTGAGGCCGCGTACTCATGTGGACAGGGCCTCAGTTGAGTCCACTAATGATCCAAGTTGAGTCCCCCCCAAAAAAAAGACTCCAATCGCACCATTTGACCATTTGCTGCCTTTGTGAAACCATCTCTGCTACTATGTTGGACTAAAATTACTGCTTGATTACCCCATTTTAGTTAATAGGCTACAGATAAAAAGCTTGTTCGTCGCTCAGCAAGCCCTGCAATCAACAGAGCAAATAACATGAGAGAGGGTTAACACTAGCTATTTCATCGGTCAGAAAGCAAGCTGTTATCAACAGAGCAATGAACATAGTATGTCACTTACTTCTTTGGGTGTAGTCTTGCCAAATGACGATTGAAGTTTGAGGTTGTCCCCATTGTTTCCTCAATAGTTCTTCTACATATGGAACACATAGCAGTGCATTTTTTCCCCACTGCACAAGAAGTCTGTATAAGCAAAGTGGACAATCCCAGGGCCATTTTCTCCAGGCATTTTAGAGCCATTAACATTAGTTTGTTCCTGAACATGATGTATGAACAGGTGAATGTGCATTCTTGCATGAAATTAGTATAAAAATTAATGTAGATATACATGTCCATCCATCCATTATCTGTAGCCACTTATTCTGTTCTACAGGGTCACAGGCAAGCTGGAGCCTATCTCAGCTGACTATGGGTGAGAGGTAGGGTACACTCTGGACAAGTTGCCGGGTCATCACAGGGCTGACACATATAGACAAAACCATTCACACTCATACCTACGTTCAATTTAGAGTCACCAGTTAACCTAACCTGCATGTTTTTGGACTGTGGGGGAAACTGGAGCACCTGGAGGAAACCCATGCGGACACAGGAAAAACATGCAAACTCCGCACAGAAAGGCCCTCATCAGCCACGAGGCTCGATCCCGACACTGTTTTTCATGCAGTGTTCGCCATATTGCTGGGCTTAAAAAAACCCAGCAACAATTAATGATGAAAATCAAGATAACTGTAGTCAGTACAATTTCTCTGAAATTATTAAAAACTTAGATTATACTAGCAGATCGTGTTACATCCAAAAGCTGAAACATGCCAGCATCACCGATCCATATAATTTACCCACAAATGTGTTTATTTTACCCACTACTCTAGGTGTGTGTGTGCTGCTCATTGCTCACTTGTGTGCATGTGTTCACTGCTTCAGATGGATTAAGTGCAGAGGAGGAATTTCATTGTGCTTGAGTGTACGCATGACAAAAACAAATGATTCTTCTTTTTAATTTTCCCACAAATGTATTCATTCCACTTGATAAGTGTACAGCAAACTAGATCCCGGATTTGGGACACTATGGCATCCTGAACTATTTAGTATTTGGGATTTTTAAATTCACTGGAGAGATGCTAAAAGCAGACAAAAGTACAGATACCTACTGATATTTCGAGGCAGGTTTTGTGCTGGAATGTTATGGGAAATAAAGAAAAATGCCTTATTATGACAAAGGTAAGCTCAAATGTGGACTTCTAACAGTAATAGCCTGGGCCTAGTTTGAGCATATTTTACGGTGAGCCAAGGCCACATTATCAGAACATAACAAACATTCTGCTGGTCTAGCCAAGCCTTACACTGCAAAAACTAGCCATCCTAATATAAGGAAAAACATAATACATTTGAGAACATTTAGACTATAATAAAGTGAAATAATCTGCTAGTGCAGTAAGATAATTACACTTGGTAAGATGTCTTAGAATAAGTTGGTTGCAATCTAGAACTAGGTTTAATAATCTCAAAATTGGTGTCTTGTTTTCTTCAAATAAGAAATGCTAGATCGTTTCAACTATTTTCAAGATATTTTCACTTGCTAGGATATAATTTTTTGCAGTGCACCCACAAACAGATGGCTTAGTCGATCAGTTCAACCGCACCTTCAAGAACATTATTTGAAAATTTGTAAGTGAGGACACATGCAGCTGGGATAAATGGCTTGAACCCCTGTTATTCGCAGTGCGAGATGTCCCACAAGTCTCCACGGGGTTCTCCCCATTCGATTTATTATACAGGCGTAAGCCGCGTGGCATTTTAGATGTGCTGCGTGAAAATTGGGAGAAGGGACCTTCGACAAGCAAAAATAAAATATGTTATCAACCTGCACGCCAAACTCCACACCCTCATGCACCTACCCCAGGAGAATTTATGGCAGGCCCAAGAACGTCAAGTCCATCTGTACGACAGGGGCACACACCATAGGGAATTCACACTGGGAGATAAAGTACTCATGTTTTTGCCTACATCGAGCTCCAAATTGATCGCCAGGTGGCAAGCACCTTTGAGGTCACATGGCGAGTCGGGGACATCGACTATGAGGTGCATCGAATGGACAGGGGTGGGGTGTTACAGATTAACGACCTCAATCTGTTAAAAATTTGGAACGAGGAGGTCCCCGTGGCATTGGTGTCAGTGGTTCCAGAGAAGGCGGTGCTGGGCCCAGAGGTCCAAAAAGTACAAGTGACATCACCCACCACTCTGGTCCCCTGTGGAGACCACCTCTCTCTGACCCAACTCACGGAGGTCGCCCAGTTGCAGACAGAATTTTCTGATATATTCTTGCCCCTGCCTGACCTCACCCACCTCATAGAACACCACATTGAGATGCCCCTGGGGGTGGTAGTGCGCAGCCACCCTTAGAGACTGCCTGAACACAAAAAAAAGGTGGTTAGAGAAGAACTCGAGGCCGTGCTCAAAATGGGCATCATCGAGGAGTCCCACAGTGATTGGAGCAGCCTGGTGGTCTTGGTTCCCAAGGTCAACGGGTTGGTCTGGTTCTATGTGGGCTATTGAAAAGTCAACGCGGTGTCTAAATTCAATGCGTACCCAATGCCTCATATTGATTAGTTGCTTGATCGACTAGGCATGACTCATTTTTATTCGACACTGGGTTTGACAAAGGGATATTGGCAGATCCCCTTGACTCTGTTATCCTGAGAGAAAATGGCCTTTTCCACACCATTTGGCTTACACCAGTTAGTTACACTTCCTTTTGGGCTGTTCCTTTTGGGCCCACTGCGTTCCAGCAGCTTATGGATAGGGTCCTCCTTGCCCATGCCACCTACATGGCCACATACTTGGGCAACACCATTATTTATAGTAATGACTGGCCACAACACCTAAAATATCTAAGGGCCATCCTTAGGTCACTCAGGCGAGCGAGTCTCACAGCCAACCTGAAAAAGTGTGTGATTGGGCAGGTGGAAGTGCGGTATCTGGGCTTCCACTTGGGAAATGGGCAGGTGTGTCCCCAAATTAATAAGACAGCAGCGATTGCGGCCTGTCCAAGGCCCAAGACCTAAAAGGGGGTGAGACAGTACCTGGGGCTGGCTGGCTACTATCACAGGTTTATACCTAATTATTTAGATGTCACCAGCCCGCTGACTGATCTCACTAAAAAGGGGGCACCAGATCCAGTCCAATGGATGGAGCAATGCCAGCAGGCTTTCTCTGAGATAAAGGCTGCACTGTGTGTGGGGTCACTGTTATACTCCCCTGACTTTTCTCTCCCCTTTGTTTTGCAGACAGATGCATCGGACAGAGGGCTGGGGGCTGTTCTGTCCCAGGAGGTGGAGGGGGAGGACCGTCCAGTGCTGTACATCAGCCGCAAGCTGTCAGTGCACGAGGGCAGGTACAGCACCATAGAGAAGGAATGCCTTGCCATCAAGTAGGTGGTCCTCGCCCTCCACTACTACCTGCTGGGGTGCCTTTTCACCCTCTTGTTGGACCATGCACCCCTGCAGTGGCTCCACCACATGAAGGATGCCAATATATGGATCATCCATTGGTATCTGGCACTCCAGCTGTTTTAAGTTCGAGGTTTTCCACAGGCTGGGGGCACAGATGGTCGTGGCAGATTTCCTCTCCCGTCGGGGGGTAATCAGCTGTAGGCCAGATGGCTTCCCAGCATGGGTCAGGCGGTGGGGGTATGTGGCAGCAGGGGCGTGGTCAAGTGTCGGTCTGTGAATGGAGGGCGGAGTCAGGGAAGGTAAGTGGCAGAATTACTGCACCTGACGGGAATTAACCTGTGTGTGTGTCTTCCCCAGTGACCGTGCCCTATAAGAGGAGAGGGAGAGCAGAGGAAGTGAGCTCTCCCTGAACGAAAACACGTGTGTGTGTGTGTGTGTGTGTGTGTGTGCGCGCGCATGTGCGGGAGAATAATTAAAGCTGAAAAGCTAACATAAAAAGGGTTTTGCAAACTCAGTTCTGGCCTGCCGTGCTTCTGTGCTCCATCCACCCTAACTATTTCGACACCATGATTGCATTAACCAGACTTACTGAGAAAATGCCTTATAACTCAATACCTAATTTCCATTTGTGTTCCTGAGAAGGGAAATGCCTTACGACAGCAAGTTCACTATAATACACACTAAAGTCTCGTGTGTGTGTGCGTGTTTTTTTAAATAATAATTTACTTATTTGTGTAAAGAAACAAGAACAAAAGCAGTTATGCAAAAATAAACATGCCTCATTAGCCTTGTGTACACACACATGCTTCTTTTTTTTTTAATTCAGTGACGTGAGTTCAGCAATGAAGGGGAGGGGGGGGGGGTGGGGGGGTGAAGATGGATGTGTTAAAGCAATAACTGACATATAACTTTTCTGTGTTAGACCAAAGGTGTATTAGACCAGGAGTCCAATTTTCAAACACCCAGTTTGGGTGGGCCTGTGCCCACTCTAGGGTCAGATTCCTTTTCTTGGCTGACAGGACTGAACTTCTGCTGTTGTGGCCCATTTAACAAACATTTTAATGGGTGGTGGTGTTTTTGTTTGTTTGTTTTGTGTGTGTGGTGAGATGTGTTTCTGTTCAGAGTAGCTATTTCAGATCTGCTGCCTACAGGTCATAAAACACCCCCTCAACTCGAAATTCCTACTTGTGAACTCTCAACTAAGAGCTCCTCCAAGTTCAACATGGGCATCAGACTTACACAAAGGAGCATCTCTTCAGGTGATGATACATGGGGCAACTTTTTGGGCAATGTTGCTGGGCAGTGTTCTCAGCAATGGGCAACCAGGTGAGACACCAAGCAACTAATTAGGGCAACAGACAATCGGCAACAACCAATCAGATAAGAGGAAATCTGTTGCCCGGGAGACAGACACCGCACAGATGGACACTGAAACATATGCAGCTGTCACTTTTGTCTTAGCTTCAGCCTTTATTTCGCTCAAGTCAGTATCACTTCTGGAACAAAACTGAATAGACACTCTGGTCAAAGCATGATTTGTCATTATTTTTACATTTATAAGTCACAATATTCTGTTACTAGCAAACATTTCTTAAATCTCTTTAAAAATGCTACTAGCCTCAATCACATATGCTATAACGAATAACTGACACATACATCACAAAAACATAATGGCAAATACAATATCATTTAATTCTCATCTCAGAAAAAAAAGGACTGGGACCAGGATATGCTGCTGAGGAGGTAAAGGGGTGACAGAACTCCTGAAAGACTTTCTTTCTTTTTTAGATCCCAATGTTTCACCCTCAGGTTCCAGAAGTAGTCATGCTCTGTATGTGAATTAGATCAAATGATAAGTTAAACAACCCCTATAGTAAATTAAAAAAAAGAGCTGCCCACTAGAGTTGAGCCGGGTACTCGGGTGAAATGAGTATCTGGTACGGATAAAGCACTTTTGCCGTGTATGAGTATTATACGAGTAATACGAGTCAATATCTGTGCTCGGACTGAATGAAAATCCTCCCACAGCGTCACACCGCCCCTCCCCTACACACAGCGCTCTAGTCACTCACACAGAGAACAGCTCTCTGTCTCTCTCTTACTCACTCACACACTCACCTGGTGTGGAAATAATAATAAAAAATCACACGAATCATAAAAAAATTAAAAGTTAAAAAAAGAAAGTTATGTTGAGTATGAAAACTCTTGTTAATTTCATTTCATAATTGCAACCACATGTGTTGGATTCATTGTTGCAAAACTTCTGTAAATAGTTCATTTGCTATCGTGATCAAAACCATTGATCTGAAGCTCAATGCTGATGCTGTCCTGTAAATAGTTTTCTAATCAGCAATAAATATAACAATTTCTGATCAACCCATATCAATTGCACGCTTAAAATAGCATACTGGTTAAAACCCCACCCGTTTCAAGACAACCAGACCCACTTCCGGGTTAAATTCTGCCCACTTCCGGGTTAGGCCCCGCCCACTCCGAGTACGGATACAGATCATTCATATGCTTAGCAGATACAGATAATGCTAAATTCGCTCATCCCTACTGATTAATACTGTAATATTGTTACTGTGTAATTTTGTATGTTTAATTTTCTTTTTGTGAAATGTGGAACCCCCAATGTTCAAATTGTTCCTGTTACAAGATTACTGAAATGTATAAAATCCATGGCCATAATAGAAAATTGTCGTTGATATTATGACCCTTAAGGTCTTCATCAAAATGCATAAGTTTTATTTCCTTTTTTACTGTATCGGTAATGTGTAACTCATGTAAAAAAAAAAAAAGTGATGTAAGAAAAATGTCTGAAATCTTGTGGCCACAATAAAAAATGTAAAAAGAAAAAACTACAAGAAATCATTCCGTCAGTTCCTGCACCTCTTACTGCAATTCCAGCTTCAAATCTTTCAGCAGGTGTGGCCAAAGGAGGTGTGGCTTAAAGGGTGGAGTCATAGCAAACTGTGCTAATGGAAAACAAACCCATTCTGAGGAGAGAGACCCCCACGCTGCTGTCGGTGTTTTTCTCACCATTTTGCCAACAATGATGATTTTGGGTCCGAGGTGTTTGTGAACGGCGAAGATGTGAATGAGTCGAAGAGTGAAGACCATGTAGTCCACACACAGCACCGAGCGACCGAACTCATAAGACCACTCGTGCATCCTGCAACACACACACACACACACACACACACACACACACACACACACACAAACAAACTTCTTTAAAGCTGAATCTTGATAAATTCATGCAACACTTTGCAGCTGTTCGGAGATCGTGGGTATGTGTAAAGTGCTTTTATTCCTCCCAGTTCCTCTCATGGATAATAAAATACCAGAACAGTGGCCTCATGGGGGAAAGAAACAAAGAGCTCTCGGCTTATGACAAGTAGAAAAGCTAGGGTGTGTGTGTGTGTGCGTCTGTGTATTATTTTATATGAGTACCTTGCTGGTCTCCGGGCTTGCTGGGTCGAACTGGACCTGTTTAGCTGCCAGTTCCCGTCCAGTGTCCACGTCATAGCAGAGATAAACACGCCCGAATGCACCTTGGCCCAGCAGTTTCCCTCTCCTCCATGTCACGGGAGCTGTGGGGGCTTCATACCGATACAAAATAGTCACGGATTATTACTCAGTGAAATCATGTGGTTATGAATAATGCTAAACTAATGACCATGATACTATTCATTTATATATAAAGAGAACTGTAACACCCCTGATGCGCACGCACACACACACACACACACACACACACACACACAGGTCCACTCACTGTAATATTCCATTACTATTCTCAAGCACAACATGCACACTGTAACCATAACAACCAGTCCTAACTAATATCAGCTAACCAAGCATAAAAATCAGCTAACTAACTCCTCCAACATGCATTACTGCATACGGGGAAGCCATGGCCTAATGGCTAGAGAAGCAGCTTTGGGACCAAAAGGTCATGGTTCAATTCCCTGGACCAGCAGGAACATCTGAAGTGCCCTTGATCAAGGTATCGAACCCCCAACTGCTCCGGATAACGCAATGTAAAGCATTCTTACATTTGTGAGGCAGTGGGCGGTCTTTGGGGCGGAGCCGGGAGTGTGTGTCAACGAGCTGCCAGCTTCCGAGACTTTCCTCGCTGCCATTAATGGAACGACAGGACGGCACCAGCGTGAACAGGTTACCCTGCGGACGTCGTATCCGTGGAAACGTGCGCCGACCTGATGTGCCGTAGAGCAGAAATAGTTTCAATAAACTTTACAAATGTAACACCAGAACACCAGATGTGATCCCTTTTCAGCATACATGTGGCCTCAGTGTGTGTGTGTGTGTGTGTGTCTGTGTTTATATATATATATATAAAAAAAAAACACTCACCCTCGCTGAGGTCTTTGTGATGCGGAGAGACCGGGTACCGCCGTGGGTACGTCCCTCCTTTAGCTATAATCTTATCATACACGTGATTCTCTCGGTCTGAGATGTGAAAACAAAAACGTCGTCAGCTTTCATTGGATACCATAAACACTCAAGCGTATGATGTGTAAACATGCAGAGAACAATTTGGCACTAATCGACGTTGAGAGCGTTTCCTGAGAGGTGAATTGCAGTCATAATATTAAAAAAAAAAATTTCACATGGAGTGCGTTAGGTGGAAGAGGAAGGCGGAGCTAATTTCAGGGCCAGAAAATCTGACGACATGCGGAAACTATCCTTTAAAGGAAGGCATGACATGGTGTATTTCTTTCAACAAACCTGCACAATCCTGCCTGTTATCAGGATAACTTCTGGCTCTGTGCATACGGGACTTCCGAAGTGAGGGGCTGTGAGAGGAAGGAGAAAAAAACAAAACAGTAAACAACAACAACAATCCAAACTACAAACCTTTAAAAAAAAATAATAATAATAATAATAATAACTTTTCCACATCAGATTTTCTTATAAACCAGAACGCCAAGGGCGTAGTAGCTCATGTGACCTGCCATCAAACCACCAATATGACCAAAACATCAAACAGAACCGAAATGTGACGATGTCAGAGAGTACCGACCTCCACCACAAACTGTTCACAACAGGAACATCAACAAAGGACTAAATTTTCTTCCCGGAGAGAAGATCGACCCAAAACATCAATCAGAACTGAATTCACATCACAAACGAGAGAGGAGATGCAATTCTAGTCAGAAGAAAATTCATTAAAAGTTGACCTAATGACTAATTTGTTCACAAAAATTGGACAAAACAACGACCAGGCTTTGTGCAGAACTTCGAGTTCTTTCAAATAAAACAATCAGAACTGAACTCCAGGGAGGGAGGGAGGAGATATGATTGAACTGAAAATAAACAAAAGTTGTAAACAACAAGAAAATCAACAAACAAATGACCAAGTTTTGTTCCTCAAAGGAAGATCGACCCAAAACATCGAACAGAACTGAAATCGGGTGAGAAATCAGAGAGCAGATACAATTCTAGTGGAGAGGCCTGGGGAATTCGTTAGTTTGGCCTAATTAGTAACTCATTAGCAAAAACTGACAAAACAACGACCAAGTTTTGTGCAGAGTAACAAGTTCTTTCAAATAAAACAAACAATTGGAACGGAAATCCATGGAGAACTGTCAGAGGGGATACGATTTAACTGAATCGTGGACGACGGACAGACGCCGCGCCATGGCGACAGCTCACGGCCTTACGGACAAATGAGCTAAAAATTCATATAAACAAACATATCGTGATGGAAGCCCCACTGGCGTTTCTCGTCTGACGGCGAGTATGAGATTGTAGCGGAGCCTCTGACCTTTCGGAATTGCTGTCGAGTGACTGGCAGCTTCCGGATATGGAGTTTTCCGCACTGCTCCAAGGATCCAGCACCTGAAAATAAAGCACAGATTCTTCAGCCAGGTTCTTCATTTCAGGTGAAAAAGATTCAAATCAGTGTCTAACTGTGAGCTTTGATTAGTTTGTCTTTTACACCTGAACTGACAGTTTCTAAAATTAAATTCAGTTCAGTTCTTTAAATACCCCTGGAGTACACAGAGACAGAATCTGATATTCAATGCAGCCGAGTATAAAAGTAATAAGGGGGAAAAAAAAAAAGAAGAAATTGTAGATTTAAGCAAGTCTGAAATGCATGTGCGAGACTGTCCACTCACACACTGGTCGCTGGTCTCGGGTATAAACTCTCCCTCGCTGTTAATGCTGGTGTAGGATCCTTGGCGAGCGATTCTTTGCTGCCGCTCCGGAACGTACCCAGGAGGAGGAGAGCTCCGCCCAGTGTTCTGAGAACCTGAGATTGGGCGGGGCAAAGATAGGACATTTATTACAGACCAATTTCGGTGTACGATTTCAATGCTCGTTGCTCGTTTTGTTCCATAAGCATACGTCGGGTATCGTTTGTGAAAGAGCCACAAAATTCCAACTCTTAATAGGATTTGTCCGAGAGGAATTTTAAGCAGCAAAAAAAAAAAAATGCAGACAATGCTGGAAAAAAATGAACCTTGCTCACGAATATGACGTGCTTTATAAGATATTTATGAAATTTTATGAGGATTTTCTAATACTCAACACAAAAGGAGCAGTTTTTGCCGTTTTGGACATAATTAACTAGTTAGAAGTGTTGCCATGGTTACGACTGTAAAAAATGCTCTGATGCGAAAATGTGATGATCAATATCGTGATAAAACTGATAACATGCTAGATCACAATAATGTTTTCTGATTTATAGTGGATATCGTGATTTATTTTTATAGCTTTATAAAATATTGTTTAAATAATTACAAAACTATAAATTCCATGCAGCTGATTTGATGTTAAATTTCTGAAAAAAAAAAAAAACTACAAAGTTTTTGGGGGGGTTTCCCCCTCCTTTCAGTTTTAAATATTAATTGCTAGTTTTTTTTAATATAAAAATATTTTAAAATATAAATTTTAGACATTAAATAAAAGTATTGAACATGTATTTTTAATGCAACACTACTGTTAAGCTGGTAGTTAGCACACATGGATGGATGGATTTACTTTATTGATCCCAAAATGGGAAATAATTGTTGCAGCAGCAAGTTATCAGACAAGTGAAAAGAAAGACACACTGTACAACATAAAAAAAAAAAGCCAATAATGTTAAAAACAAGAATTGTGATGAATGAAAATAAAGAGAACTGTGCAAAAGTGGCAGCACTGAATGGAAAATAAATAAATAAATAAATACTCTAAAGGTGCAAAGAGACTAATGGCAGTAAATAAATTGGATATATATTGCGTATCATAAAAATAATCACGATACAGCGTGATACATTTTGTACGTAATACGACATGGCATATAACCTGAGTGCTGTATTAATTAAAAGGCGACACGCAACGACGGCATACTTCACCATTAACGATAGCAACCAATACAAAGCACCTAATAAAATATCTTAACCATAAAACTCAGCTTGAGGAGTTTATTTCTTACAACACACATCAGAACCGATGCTGGCGAGGCGAGACGAAATATCTACCAGCCAAATATCATGTCTGGATTCAAAAGAACAGCTCTTCTCCAGTATATTGTTCTTGACGATCTGCCAATATCAATTCTGACGCAACTCTAAACTGTACTTTTCCAAAGTGGAACAAAACATGCTCTTCTCCACAGCAACTCTACTCAATCTGGGGTAACTAAATGTATAACCCCGAGTCCAAAAATATTAAAACGCTGTGCAAAACCTTACAAAAAAAAGAGCAAGCTTGTGTGACCGAGAACGCAAAATCTTCCTGTCCTGACGACTTTCCTGTAAGGGGAAACTTACTGGCCTGGACAGGACATGTCTTTGTTAATAACAGCATGTTTTTTAAAATCCATTTATTATTTGCCTTAGATTACGTGACGCATCCACCATACGAGTCCTTACAAATAAACTTACTATAGAAGCACGTTCCAAAAAAGTTGTGACTGGGGCAACAAAAGACTGGGGAAGATGTACACCTGGAACATTCTACAGGTAAACAGGTTAAGGCAGTGGTTCTCAAACTTTTTTTTGTCGTGCCCCCCTTTTGAGGTAGAAAAATTTTCATGCCCCCCTACCCCGACAAACTGGTGACAAAATAGGCTGTTTTTAACTTTACTGATACGGCATCAAAAAAATGAACATTCGTCTCACCTGTTTTAGTCATTTCTGTTGTGCAAATAACATTTAACACACCACTTTTTGTGACATCAAAATCACTAAAACTAAAAACTAAAAGTGTTTTTATCATGAACATTCCTTTAAAAA
>JAPEKM010000013.1:46463271-46473315 GCA_027575975.1 Cathorops multiradiatus
CATATCTTTTATAAAGATATCATTCTTGGCTATTTCACATCATACAGTATTGAAATAATGTGAATAGTGAACAGGGCGTAATTGGAATTGGTCATTGTGGAGCCAAACTCTTCTTGGATTGTGAATGTTGTTTGTAACTTTACACCACGGCCGATAGCTTAGGGAGCGACAGGGAAAAGCTTTCTGTGGATAGAAGTGGCATGGAACTGTGATATGCAGAGAGAAAACAAGAGTGTCAGTAAAGTCTGGCTACCTATAATGCACCTGTTGAATGAGTCACCTTATGACATTATTGGATAATTTCCCCTCCTGAGAAAATTTTCAGGACCCGCCACTGCTCACAAGTACCAGCAAAGTGAGCCAATATTCCTGTTGCCACAGTGATAAATACATGTTTCTCTTCTGGCTCTGTCCCTCCTTTCCCCAGAACTGCTGCAGTTACCCCTGTCTGTCCTCAAGAATTCTGACTTGGGTCCACCATCTCCATCTTCTCTTTCCATGTCCATCTTCTCTTTCCACCTCCACCATCTCAACCTTCTCTTTCCATCTCCACCTTCTCCACATCTCCATCTTCTCTTTCCATCTCCAATCTTCTCTTTCCATCTCCATCTCCACCTTCTCTTTCCATCTCCACCATCTCCAACCTTCTCTTTCCATCTCCACATCTCCATCTTCTCTTTCCATCTCCACCTTCTCTTTCCATCTCCACCTTCTCTTTCCATCTCCACCATCTCCAATCTTCTCTTTCCATCTCCATCTGCTCTTTCTCCACTGAAGTGATGGAAAGAGTGGAAGCTATTTAACTCGTACAGCTCATTCAGTCTGTAATTTAATGAAGAATCTTACTCAGATGTATATTTACAGCAGGGCGGCTTTCATTCTGATGTGAGTAAAGAACAACTGAACTCACTGATTTCTTGAAGCTGCACGCTGCATTCCCCACAGCCTGCAGAGCAGACGAGGCTCTGCCGCTCAACCAATGAGGGCTTGAATTAAAAGAAAAGGGGCGGGATAATGGAGGTGGAGCCAAACCGCGACGGACCAATCGGAACGCAGCAGTGTCGAGGCGGGAGGCGGAGGAGACGGGTTTATGTTGTGTAGCCGCGCGGCCGGAGTGACTCAAAGCATTCATTAGCGAAATGGCGGAGACCGCGGACAGGATGGAGGTGAGCTGCAGCGACACAAAGCGCGGGCCGGGCGCACCGGCGTGGGGGAGAGAGAGGGAGAACCTCCCTGCGGCTGGGTTTACGGGGCTTTTCATATTTCCGCTATCAGGCTCGCGCTCGCTTTCTGTCCCGCGCGCTAACCGTGTTGCGCATCGTCCATTTTCAGCGCTTTGGCTAACGCTAGTTTACCTCAGAAAAGCTGCTAATCGCTAACGATACATTCTTCTAGCGTGAGGGTTCACTGAGAGTCCCGCGGCTCCCTTTACGAGCTCGGTTTTGGCATTTCGGTGAGGAGGAGCTTTCTGTTTAAATCGTGTTTGAATTTCTCGCTGAATCACACCGGCTAGTTAGCTAGCTAACAGAATAATCGGCTCGTGCGCGCACCGCATGGGATTTAGTTCCTTTAAAAACCACCGCTGTTACGACAAATCCCGCCTCTTTGCGTCGATTGGCTATTCGCTAAAACTAGCGATGGTGTGATTGGCTAGTCTAGGAACTATCCACTCGCCGGGCTGATCTAGCAGCCTATCATAACGCAAGTAGGCAGGGTTTGTCCGAGAACGGGTGCGATTGAAAAGCCTAAAACGCATGGAATATTTTGTATGAGCTTACCTGATTAGATTTCATAATCAGTTCTTGTAGTTTGAGGTTAAAATGTGCCCGTCTGTGTGAACGCCACTCAAGCTGTGAAGTGGTTATCTATCTCGTAGCTCCACGTTGTGAGCATGGTGGCTTTGCTAAAGCTCGTGTGAGTGCAGGCTCACATGGCACCAGCCGGAGGATGGAGAAGAGCTTTACAGTAGTTCACTCACGGATGTTCCTTCATTCAGTGATGTTTGTATCAGTAAACTTGGCTATTGGTACTGTGTGAAGAGAGATTTATAATTATATATAAACTTTTTTTTTCCCCCTCTTCTCTCCTGGAGGTGTCTCAGGGTGAGAGCTCGGAGAAGCCTGCTGCTGAGGACATGACGTCCAAGGACTACTACTTCGACTCCTATGCTCACTTCGGCATCCATGAGGTCAGACCACGAGGTCCAGTCCGGTTAATGTATAATCTTCCTCCATATCCTCCTGTCACTGCTTCCTTCCTTTGTCTGTAGGAGATGCTGAAGGATGAAGTCCGAACCCTCACCTACAGAAACTCCATGTTCCACAACAAACACCTGTTCAAGGACAAGGTGGTGCTGGATGTGGGCAGTGGCACTGGCATCCTGTGTATGTTTGCAGCCAAGGCGGGTGCCAAGAAAGTCATCGGTGTGAGTGTCTGTCTGTCTCTCTCACACGGTCACACTTTCTTAACCTCATTATGCCAAGTTCAGATTTGGGGCCCCTTTCAGCAGACCTGCTGGAGTGGGTGTGGCCTAAAATTCTAATGAATAAGCCCTCTCTGACTCATTGTTCACACAGTAGCTATGCTCACTGTTACTCATGTAACCTGCAGAGGCTCTGCCCTAGCTATGCCACATCCACATCAGATAGATCAGTGAAGAAACTGTGGCCGAATATATGCACTCGCTTAAAGATGTTTGGTGGTGAAACTGGCAGAACATTGTTCCAGAACAGGGCCTTCACTGTATTTAAGGTTTGGAGTGTCATCTCTGTGTTAATTCTGTAGATCGAGTGCAGCAGCATATCTGACTATGCGGTGAAGATCGTCAAGGCCAACAAGCTGGATCACAGTAAGCACATGCTCTCTACTTCTCTGGGTCTAAAGCTTGTATATTTCTATCTCACACCCATCAGTGTCAATAAGCTACATGGATATTTCTCTAACTTGATGAGAATTCCGTGTCTTTAGATTTTCCGCCCGATTTTTTTTTTCTGCTAATGACCCGGAAATCCGGATATTTGACAACTCTTGAAAATCTCCAGTTTTTTGAATGGAGAATTTTTGGTGGGGCGTTGTGCTGTCTCTACTATCTCCAGTAATTTTGAATAAATGTATTTACTATATGACTAAATTGGAGAACCCATTTCCTATGTCATGTCCTTCCTGTTGTAGTTGTGACCATTATAAAAGGTAAGGTGGAGGAAGTGGAGCTCCCAGTGGATCGTGTCGACATCATAATCTCTGAGTGGATGGGTTACTGTCTGTTCTACGAGTCCATGCTCAACACAGTCATCTATGCCCGAGACAAGTGGCTGGTGAGGATCAGAGCTGTCACGTCTCTGACATTCACACTAATCTTGGTTTTGTTCTGCTTAAACAGCTCTTCTTGGAAGCCATTTTCATAAAGAAACTCTCTAACAGAAGAACCCTTAAGTTCTAGATTTGATTTGTCCCCTGAGTGTAAAACAGAACCTTGACACCAGACTCGTTTGATTTTGAGGAGGTGTGCGTGTCCATATTTGGGAAGGATGGCGTGTAAATATTTGTTAATGTGCTCTTGTTCCAGAAACCTGACGGGCTGATTTTCCCTGACAGAGCCACACTGTACATCACTGCTATCGAAGACCGGCAGTACAAGGACTACAAAATCCACTGTGAGTCTTCTGTTCCAGAGTGTGTTCTGTGTGTTCATCAGGAACGCTGCAGGACTCTGTTTTGATTGTGGTGGCTTCCTGTTTAAGAGCTCTTCCTCCTTCTGCTCTGTCAGGGTGGGAGAATGTGTATGGCTTTGACATGTCCTGCATTAAGGAGGTGGCCATTAAGGAGCCTCTGGTGGACGTTGTAGATCCCAAACAGCTCGTCACCAGTTCCTGCCTCATCAAGGTAGCTAGATTATTCACGTGTGTTTTAGTATGAGATGTGAACAGGATAAAGCGGCTAGAGATAATGAGATGTGAAATATTAATGGTGTGTGTGTGTGTGTGTGTGTGTGTGTGTGTGTGTGTGTGTCAGGAGGTGGACATCTACACGGTGAAGATCGAGGACCTGTCCTTTACCTCACCCTTCTGCCTGCAGGTGAAGAGGAACGACTATATCCATGCTCTGGTCACCTACTTCAACATCGAGTTCACGCGTTGCCACAAAAGAACTGGCTTCTCCACCAGTGAGTCACTGCGCAGTGTTTCTGGTTCTAGAACTACAGTGATGATGCTGACCCTTCAGCCTCATGCATGACCTCAGTATTCAGTGTAGATGGGGAATTTTAAACAGACTGTCACAGGACAGATGAGTCTGAAATGTTGCCTGTCCATTCATATTTCAGCTTGTATGAATAATGGGCCAAAGGCCCAGAACAATCTGGATGGGGGGGTCTGGGGCCCACCATGGAAGCTGAAGGGCTTTAGATGCTTCTCAGCTATTTCCAGGGACAGTTTTGTGATCTTCAAAGGCTAAATTACACTCCACTCCACATTAGTTGCTAATTACACTACAAATTGAATATAATTTTACTAGAAAATGTCAGATTCAAGAGAAACCTGCTTAAAGTTCTACCCAAGAAAACAGTAGCTCACAAGTCAATGCTGTAGAAAAAAGTTTGGGGGAGAGGATGGTCCAGTTGGTTACAACTTGCTGGTACTTGTGTATGTGTACTATAATTACACTGGAATATTATTTTACTCCTGTTGGGTAAGGGAACCCTTTTGTGTAGTCTGAGGTGAAGTAGGTGGGTTTATTATGCCGCCGCCACCGTAAGGTGCAGGAATCATTGTTTTCGGGTTATCGGTCCGTGCGTCCGTCCCAAAACCTTGAGAACGCGACATCTCAAAGGCTAATGAAAGGAATTTCACCAAACTTTCACCATTTGTGGGCTTTTGGACAAACATGAACTGATCAGATTTTGAGATCAAAAGGTCTAAGGTCAAGGTCACTGTGAGGTGAAATGTCTCTCAGAAAACCTTGTGAACACAATATCTCCAAGGCTAATACAAGTAATTTCGCCAGGTCAAGATTACTGTGAGGTCACATGTCCATCCCCAAATCATAACTTAATAAGGCGTGTAGTTTACCGGGTGGAGGCATCCCATCGACTCTGTTGGCCTCGGGTTCTATCTAGTTTGGTTTGGTAGTTTGTTACAATGCTCCTAGATACACTGACCTGGTGGACTCTCCGTCCAGGAGAGAAGTTGTAAAGCCCACCCATACAGAACACCGATTGGTCTACTACTGTCTCAGGAAGCTGCTATCAATATGCAGGAGACTCCTGGGAGTTGGCAATAATTCAACAATAATTCATGGCCTCATTTTCCACACTGGTGCTTCAGAGTGTTTTTATATACGTTTCAGACCCGTGTTCAGAAATGTAGTCTGATATGAAGGAGATGGCATTTTATCCCTTGGCAGAAATGGTTCCTGGGTTAAAGTTATCCTGGTAACTTGTAAATGTGTGTCTCAGGTCCCGAGTCTCCCTACACCCACTGGAAGCAGACTGTCTTCTATCTGGATGATTATCTGACTGTGAAGACTGGGGAGGAGATCTTTGGCACCATCAGCATGAAACCCAATATCAAGAACAATGTAAGGCTTCAGGCTGAGTTACTGGTAGCATGCCACTACTGACTTTTCCTGTAACAGCACAACCTAGAGTGCTTTATTCCTCTTGGACCACACCAGTTTAACCAACTGTTAACTTTGTTTTAAGTTTATGAATGATGCATCATACTTATCCATGTATAGTCCTGTTTAACGTTGTAGGACATCGGTGGGGCGAATGTAATTCCTCTTCTCACTTGCGATAAGTTAAGATAATGCAGCTTTTGTCTGTTACAAAGAAGCATAAAATCCTTGGGTATGTTGCAAATTTACCTGAGATTCTTAAAGCGCTGACACTGGAGACTCCTTCCAGAAATTAAGTAACCAGTGAATATTTTTTTTTGTGTGTGTTGCAGAGAGACCTGGACTTTACTGTAGACATCGACTTCAAGGGTCAGCTCTGTGAGATGTCCAAGACCTCAGAGTACAGGATGCGTTAAATCTCCTGTGTGGTGGGAGGGGTGTCAGGGGGAGGTGTGTGTGTGCGCGTGTGTCCATTCCTTTTAAAGAGAGCTCTTGCCCTGATATATGATCAGTGAAGAACTTTCCACACCTCCACATGGACGCCTTGAGTTTCTATACAATGATGACGCAGTGGCGTTTTTATTGTGCAATATTCACACAGGATGGGTTTTTGGTTTTATTTTTTTTAGTTACCCCTCCACCCCTACCCGGAAGTTTTTCAACTGGTAACAAGGCGTCTTGAAACACACACACACATACACATGCATGCACTGACTCCCTCTCACCTGTACATGGTATTCATATTCAGCCACTTTAACCTGTTGTGCAGTCATGGATCCTGTTGTCTTGGCAACGCACCTGTCCTGTTTGATTTCTAGCATTTATTTGGGTAAGAAGAGCCTCCTGTGATGGTTTGGTTGCTCCTGTCCATCATTGGTGTCTTTCTGAAATTATATTTACTAATCCCCCATCTGTGTTTAAAAAAAAAAAGAAAGTGCCGCGGTGATTTTGGGCTGCAGTTTGGTGCCTGGGCCGGCTCCGTGCTTGTGTCACTAGAGGGCACGCTAACGGTTTGCTCCATTTTATTTTTCCATTCATGTCCCACAGTCTGGTTTTAAAACTCCGTTTTTGGTGTGAGTGCACAAACCCAAAGGTGCAGATTTCAGACTGTGTTTTAGTCCCTTTCACTGTTGGAGAACTCCAGCTCCTCCTGTTTGAGCCTGTAAACACTGAGCTGCAGTCTGATGCAGATCGACTGTGAAATAAAGTCGGACACTGCCCCGTTTTCAGCGCACGCACGGTGGGATTTAACGCCGTCTGTCTGAGAAACGGCTGCTTTCTGAAAGCCAGTGTTTTTATCCCCTCCTGAGCCCCTCAATCAGTGTTAAACATAAAGAACTAAACCAGGCTCAGTGTTTTTGCTAAATCTATTTGGTTTTAACATCTCTCTAATGTTAGTCATAAGTGTGTGTGTGGGGGGTGTTCCTGAAGGTGTTGAGTTCACTTTGTATTTATCACTGCTCTGGGCTACAGCTACACACACACATGTCCACTAGAAATACTTCATTTTTTTTTTCTTTTTTAATAAAACAACTAAAATTGGGAGAAAAATTGTGTATCTCAAATGTACGTGTGTTGACTCAATAGTTGAGGCCGGATCTTTAAATCCTCATGAGCATGACTGTGATGGTAATTTTGGTCTCCTCGGTGACTGTCTTTGCTCTTTCTCTGTGGCAGGATGGTTAATTACATCATCCATCTTTTAATGGGGGGAGAATTTGGTGTGTAACTTGGGTGTAGGGTCCCCCCCTTTGAAATCAAGGCAGGGTAAAAAAAAAAAATTATATATCCAGCCACTTAGATTATTAACTCAGTGGAGCTGAAGGCTCTATAGTATTTTAACTCTATAAGGCCTCTTAACTTTGTTAGTGGTGATGAGTGACTCCAGCTGGAAGCTCCTCTGCTCGGGGTATAGAGCGACACTAACAGGACTGACGGACGTGCAGTAGTGGAAGTCCAATGAGCTCAGGGCAGAGCTGAGAAAGATCAGAGTTACACTCAGGAACGCCTCTTAGAGCGGTTTCTAAACAGCTGAGGATTCCAGCATCAGTTCAAGCAATGGCTCGGTTCCGCTATGGTTTGTGCGGAGTAGTCAACAGGTGGCGTGTGCGTGTCACTGGGTCGGTCAACAACGGTGGACGCTGCACAGCCCAAACCAACAAAAGTAAAGTGTTTATTCAGGGTTTATTGTGGTTTGGCTTAAGTTTAATAACTTCTTGTAAATTTTAAAGATATGGAGCCAAGAAGTATGTTTTTGCGTGATGAAAATAGTCTGTTAAATTGTAAATTTGTCAATTTAAGCATTCTTGTAACCTTGAAGTGCCACACCCTGAGCATTCTTGTAACCTTGAGGTGCCACACCCCTGGACTCCTTGACATTAGTTGATGAGTGATATTTGCTGGAAATGGACACGTCCGATTTCATTTCTGTTCGCATTGGTGTTTTAACATAAACTTACTGAAGAGGCTCGTAATTTACATTCCCAACTCAAAACATCCTCCAAACATTGAGAGTTTTTGAGGATTATTATTATTATTATTATTGGGTAGGTTTTTGGAATTGGGCTATGAACCAGAGTTAGGATGTTATGCTGGTATTTAGACATTTCAAATATTTGGGGACTGACAATTTTGAAGTGTTTGAAAACTCCTGAGGACTCGTGCGTTACCCAGTGCTCTGATTGTTTTAACTAAGGGAACTTGCATGTCCCTGCATTCTCCATAACCGCAGGCAATCTCAGGGGAGCCGTGTGTTAATTTCTATTACCAGAATTCTTATCCCTAAATATATGAACTATACACTAATATAGAATCAGCACTCATCAAAATTTAAATATGCGTTCTTTTGCTCTGTATGCGTTCTGAGGAAATCTATATTTGATTATTCAAGTATGTGATTAATGTAAAAAAATCAAACATGATTTCACAACAACTGGCTCATCAATAAGCATGATAAGCACAAACATATCTTCCAGGCCGCGTGCAGTAGACGCGGTTATCCACACCACAAGCTCTAACTTAAGCACAATAATGGGTGTGGCATGGGTGGCAATTCGTGTACTTGTACGTTTGACATTATTTTATAAGCATCTATTCCAGTTAAACATCAATAGAATTTATTTATTCTATCTTATCTCGGCGAGATGATATACAAACCAATGTCACTGCGTATTGTTTTGGCTGGGAATGACCTGGAAGTGGAGGACTGATTACAGCGCCACCTACTGAATACAGCTAAAATGTTGGGATAGTAGAATCGAGCCATTGGTGTCGAGTATTTACAATGGATCCAAACTGTCCCCTTCAGCGGAGAGGAAATTGATTTAGGTGGTCAGGAACCACCCAGGCACAGACCTGCCGTGAACTGGAAGCTTCTGGAACACTGACTACAGTTCGGTGAGTGTTGCATCACTGTAGACTGAGAGGCTCCTGCTCCAAAATCCACACCTTCAAGATTGAGTAAAGTTTGATGGTCTGATGAGACAAAGAACAAGTTGTTTGGTCACAATGACTAACGGAACACGGTACTAAGCGCTCGGCGGGTTTGTGGCAGCATCATGTTCTAGTGCTGTTTTGATGCCAGTGGAGCTGCTGCACTGCACAGCATGGATAGAATAAAGTGTGTTTAAAAGAATAAAATGTAAAGTGTGTGTGAACATCAGGAAGAAGTGAAGTTTTTCCAAGTCAGTTTTTTTTTTTTCTTAATTGAGGAAAGCTTACCTGAGACGTACTGTACTTTCTCAAGTTTGTTGGCTGACCTGAATGGTGATTTGATGTCGGTTGTTCTTTCCGTTGTCTTCTAATGTTTGTTGGGTGGCGAATTTATTTTTTTTAGTCTGCTTTAGAAGTCATGTCTGCAGGAGTGTGGTATAAATGCAACTGCGATTCCCAACAAATTGGGACGCTGTGTAAACTGAATAAAAACAATGTGACGATTTCCAAGTCATGGAAACCCTATGTCTCATTGAAAATAGTACAAAGATACCACGTCAAATGTTGAGATTGAGAAATTTTGTTTTTTGAAAAATATCTGCTCATTTTGAATTTGATCTGTGACATTTTTCAGAAAATTTGGGACGGGGCAACAAAAGACGAAAAGTTGTGTAATGCTTAAAAGACAAACCCTCATTAGGTTAACTGGCAACAGGTCAGTAAGATGATTGGGTAAAAAAAAAAAGGGCATCCCGGAGTTAAGATGGGGCGGGGTTCACCGCTCTGTGAAAGACTGCATGGGCAAACAGTGCAACAATTTAAGAATAACGTCCCTCAATGTAAAACTGCAAAGAATTTGTGGATCACATGGTCCATGATATCATTAAAAGATTCAGAGAATCTGGGGAAATCTGTGTATGCGAGAGACAAGGCTGAAAACTGACATTGGATGCCTGTGATCTTCAGGCCCTCAGGAGACACTGCATTAAAAGCAGACAC
>JAPEKM010000014.1:856366-869460 GCA_027575975.1 Cathorops multiradiatus
TATTTCTTGATAAGGTGTTTTCACGTTATTACATGAAAATATCATGAAATAACGTGATAATTTCATATCATGAAATTCTGTGATAATATGTTATTACATCATAAATATATTGTAAAAACATGATAAGATATTGTTATAACAAAGTTTTCACGTAATTACTATACTAAGCCTTTTTTTTTTTGAGTGTGTCAGCAATACGCTTCTGTAATGATCAGTGTTTCCAGATACTGCTGACATTTTCCAGTCCAAAATATGTTCAAAACCTGCCAAAATGCACTTAAAATCGCCCAATCTGGCAACACAGGTTATGATGTTCTGCGCAAGATGGCTGCTCCCGTGTTTATGCAGGGGGGCTGATAGAAGTGGTGAAACATTTTACAACTTGAATGTGTTGAAACAATGAATTATGACAAACTAATGCTGCTTACACTAAAATATCGAGGGAAATTTGTAATAAAAACTTTACGGTCGGCAATTACAATGTGGAAATTCTCAGTCGGTCGGGTTACCGGAAACACACTATTTTTTTTAATTTGGCCTAATCTCATGGAAACTCTGAACATTAATACTGAAGAAAAACTGAAACACTGTTATTCGTGAAAATTCTAGATGAAATGTTTTACGGTTACAACATGGATGATGTCGTCGTGCCACTGAAGGCCGAGGTGCTGCTCAAACACATCCCATTAGCTTAATTAGCTTAGCTAGCTTAGCGTTTCCATTATAGACACCTCGTCAGTAAGAACATGACCTTGTTCTCTATGGTTAGTTAGCTAGCTTTTTGATATACAGTAGACTTAAGGCGAGCGATACACTATAAATACAGTAAAATCCTGCTATAACGAACTCCTTGTGGGACGTCCAAATAGTTTGTTATACCGAAAAGTTCGTAATAGTGAAATGGAGCCACTTGTCACACCAAACACTCAGTCTGACATAAAATAAGATCAACTGTGTTAAATTTATATTTACAGTTAATTCATGTATATATAAACAAAGTAAAGGAAATAAGACACTCGCCGTCGTTTGCTTTTCGCATCTTCTTTCTTTTCAGCCATCATGTTGATCACAGTTATGGACGAAGTCTGAGAGCTCTTTTTCTTTTGTTTTAAAAGTTGAAATTAAAATTTTCAGGACGCCATATTCTTTAGACATATTCATTTGCTTTCTCACCACACTTTAGACACTCCAGTATATGAAGTTTGTCCTTGATGGAGAGTATCTTACATTTATGAGTGAAATGTAATGGAGGCAATGATGGATGCAACTTCAGGAAGAGTATTTATTTAAAAACAGGCAGGCAAAAAGTTCAGAAACATAAAACAAAGGCGGGGTCATGGAACAGGCAATGATTGAGTGAGGCACAAAATAAATAATGGTAAAAAGATGATTGTCTTTGTGTTCACTGTTTATATCATTACCTCCATCAAAGTTATTGGAGGAGGTCATGTCTTCACCTTTGTATGCTTTTTTTTTCAGTGTAACTCCAAAAGTCGTTAATGAATTTGGATGAAATTTGGTGGAAAGCTTTAGTGTTATCCTCAGATTGAGTGACTTGATTTTGATGTTGATAACATGTGGCTTGGTGGAGATATGCTCTCTACTGAGTGGCCTTCTACTTTAGAAATGTGATATATGCTATACCTCAATAAAAAGCTGAAAATGTGTTAAAAAGTTAGATTAGAAGTATTTAAAATGATGTTCAGTTTGATGACTGCCCTGCTTGTTTTTAATATAGTGGAAGAATTTATATTTAAAGCTAGACTGCCTTTCAGAATTTTCAAGTGTAGGTCATAAAAAGAATTTCCCCCGACACCCAATTATTTTTATTTAGTGGACTGAAAGATACTGAATTTGAATCAGACTTCTAATTTTATTAGTTTTTTTTTTTAAATAGAATAATTAATAGATTTCAAGCCACATGGCCCTAAATTCTGTACTATGCTTCACTATGACCCAAAACAAGATACTACGTCATGCATCACATGGTGGCCTTTCCCTGTTCATGCAAGGCATTGTGGGATACAAATTTGAAAAAGGAAAGAAAATGGAGGATGTGAGTGTGCAAATGAAACATGAAAGAGTGACTACAGTAACGGAAAGAAAGCGAGAAGAAAAGACGTTATGTTCTATATGAAGGAAAGGAAACACAGGACCAAACTAATAAATATAGGCGCTCAGTGAGCACCTTGGTGTGATCAGTTGTTTTTTTTAGCGACAGAATGATGGAACTGTCAGTGCACGCTCAAAGGTACTTCCCAGATACAGAATGGCCTGATATTTTGTGAGATATTACAGAAATAAACATGTATCACACTGACCACATTTCAGACAGAACTAAATTTCACTGATTTTATGAAATCGAAAGGCCGTCAAGCTTTACGTTTTTTACCGCTGGGTGGGTTGGGTGCCATCGCTTGGTCACGGGAGCAAAGTTGGAAAAAGTCGAAAACCAGCCAAGCAATCTTGAACATAATGCCGCAATCTAAGATGATTGGAATTAAAACAGACTTGAATGATGAAGCAATAAAACTGAACCAGCAGTTCCGGGCATCCCATTTTTACAGGTTTTAAGCAATTCCATGCATGTCACAAATGAACACAGTAATTCACTCAGAAGCACGTTTCCATAAAACAATGAGGGGAAAAAAGGCAATGTCGACATAACCCAAATTATCACAGCAGTCACATCTCAGATCTGACCATTTTTAGCTCAATAATAACCATGTTTATTTGCCACCTGGTGCGTTTTCTTAAAACATGTAGGTTGGCATCAGCGTCGCACATCAGAACAGGTGGCCATTAAACTAAACACAACAGCAAACATTTACCTTCACGATAAACCAGTGGTTCTCGATCCAGCCCTTTCTCATTACTCCCTAGCTAATGTAATGGAAACCAGTATGATTTAAAATCCAAAGAGATTAACTATTTGAATTGCGCTGTCTTTTAGCACAATCCTGCTGACAGAGTCTCAAGCAGACCAAAGTTAATAATTGTCAAAACCGTCCACACCCTGATCAAGACCCCGTGTCCATTTCCCATCGAATGTTGACACCCAAGTGTCCGAGTTCTCTGGAGTTTGTGGGGTGCACACTCGTTATGTGACCATCTAATCGGAGTAAAACTGATCAACTTTATGATCATCTACCTTTTAAGGCTCCGACTGAGCCTGAAACCTGAGTCTGGTGACCTGCAGAACTGGTCGAAAGCAAAGTCAGGGGTGCCAATACTTTGATCCTCGGAAATTTCGAGTGCAAACCATGCCTTGACGATAAAGGGTAGTATCTCACTGGGCTGCGACAGCCTGCGACTAGTTAGCGGCACAACAATTGCGATGAAATATGCTAATTAGCAACAATTTTCAGTTGGAATCACACTGAATTGACAGTCGCATATTTTACCGCAATTGTTGCGTCTCCAACTAGTCGCAGCCCGGCTTTCCTTCGGCAGGCAGGGAAGTAGAGGAAGCCTCACGGAAACTGACTTGAGAAAGGTTCGTGACGGCTAAAAGCAGACACCAATCATACAATAACCTGCTTAAATTGTGGATGTACTCCATGACACAGGCTCCAGAGTGACTCCACGTATTGAGCATATATAGAGAACAGGAAGCCAATGATCTATCCTCAAAGATTTCGGATTTTACATTAATCACAGTTACGATATCGGAACTGCCAATCTCACTAAATATTAGCAACAAGAATATAAATATGAAACCTGGCATTGTTGGATACAACTGTGAAACTCTGCTTCAACCTTCCAAGAAAGACAATACGGCAAATCCTTGGTCAAATCCAAAATAACTCACTTCCTGTTTGGCGTGGCTAATACAACATACGCTGCAAATCCGTTTGTCTTGGGCGACTCACATATCTACCAAATGTGGTGTAAGCAAAAGTCAAAGTCCCCTCATGCCAGAATCTGGTCTTCCTGGTACTAACCAACTCTTTAAGGCGTATAGATGTGGCGTCGATGACCATTTCCATAGCCCTCGGCCTCTCGCTTATACAGCTTGGGTTACAGTAGGGGGGTGGTCCTTTGGTAACCACAAGGGTTTGACTTCCCTACTTGCACCTATATTGCAGCATGCCTTGCCAGACGGTTAAGTAGGTACCATTTTTATAACGCTCCGACTGCTAGTAGAACTCGCGATCTCCAGGTCGAGAGGCGGACACATGAACCACTCGGACAACTCCCGGTCATTCCAGGCACAAGATTCAATGATGTATGGAGTCCTTGGGCCACACCCAGGTCCAAGTCTCTATCCCCAAGTAACCATCACCAGAAGTGGTGTGTGTGCGCGTGGCAAATTTCATGAATTTTTGTCCAAGGGAAGCACCTCAGAAATGGTCAAGTCTTGAAGAAGAAGAAAATCTTTACTGAAACAAAACGGCCCTGGTAGACACCGGAGACTCTGCACCTCCAGTGCTTAGGCCTGAAAAAGAAGAGTCTCTGACCATCATGACATTACTCCTTAAAAGGAACATGCTGCTCAGGAGAAAAACAATTCTCACTCGTTTGGGGAAAAACAAATAACTCTCCAAAACGAATGACAATTTGATGATGAAAGCATCCAACACCGTGATCTGCTCTCGTACCCTGGCAAGAAGGATAACCAAATTCGCCACAATGCGACTCGGTTAGAAACAAAAACAAACCGTCGCATTACAGATTTGTTAACGGACCACCGTGTCCAGCAGAAAAAGGAGACAGTCAAGACAGTTTTTTTTTTCAGAAACGTAGCAACACAAAGATTGCGAAAACACGACAAAAGAACGCCGAGATCGTGCACCAATCATCAGTGCTCCATTTGATTTGATGGATTTATTTACTGTAACTGCAGCAGCTGTTTGGATAAAGTAAAAATCCATGAAGTTATCATTCCTCGAAATATGCAAGACAGAGCAAGATGGAGCGAGACAAAGATAGTTGACAGTGATAAATGGGAATCCAACTGTTCGGATTTCTTTGGGGAGCTGAAATGGTCTGCATTCATAATATAGATGTGGAGCTGAAGAAAGATAAGCAGAACAGCATCTGAGAGCTCGAATATTCCATGAACTCGGGACAAACTACAGCCGACTCGTACAAGTTCATGACCTCGGATAACCTTTCAATTTATCAGATTTCATCCATGTTGCAGATCAGAGCAACAGCCAACAGAGAGGTCCACAAGCGCCGGCGACCGGCGTTTTTTTCCCCCACCTACAGACGGCCTGCATCGGCTACTTGAGCCCAGAATCAAAATACACTCTATATGTTTTGTAAATACACTGTCAGCAAACAGGAAGTCGATGTGCAACAGACCTGAAAACGGTACACACGGTATAGAACCCCAAGCTGAAGCTCAGTACCAAATATTAAGCAGTTGTGATTTGTAGTTGCTGAGAAAAATGTTATGAAATTTTTGTAAATCCACCCAATATGTTTCAGAAATACATTCAGTCGGTAAACAGGAAGTCGATGTGCAACAGACCTGAAAACGGTACACACGGTATAGAACCCCAAGCTGAAGTCTTGTGCCAAGTGGCTATGATTTATGGTTGCTGAGAAAAAGGGCGTTTCGGACAGACAGAGATACAGACGGACAGAGGTAAACCAGTATACCCATCCTCCTTCAGCACGGGGGTAAAATAATAATAATAATAATGTAAATTCGTGAAGCCATCAATAGGTTTTTAAAGAGTCTAAGCGGAAATGATTTTGTCGGATGTTTTATCAAATTTGCAAAAACTAAAAATACTCCGTTTCTGAAAATCCAGTGAATGTGGATAGAATAAGATTGAGCGGAATAACTCTCGTCGCACATGGCTTATAGCTCATGTACGACTTGATTTTATGGAATAATTGTTAATTATACACGTTTCACACTGTTCTCTAGGTATTCAATCTCTCTTCTGGTCAAACACAGCAGATGTGTGAGTGGCAGTGACTGATTTTAATACATTACACCATCTCTGGCCTGTTTTCCCTTTTAAAGACAAGTGCTATTTATGAATGAACTGGTCAGTCTGTAGTCCCACACCGGCAGCACACCGGTTTGGGAGAGCACTGAGGGTTACAGCAGGGCGCCAGCTTAGGATCAGTTCCCTTTCCAATCTCACTTTCTCCAAATTGCATCGAGGCTTCAAACTGGTCCTTGAGGTCCTGGATATCCTGCAGCACGCTGACCAGCTCAGGACGAGACTTGACATTCAGGCTGTAGTTTTCGGATGGGTCAGCATCCAGGTTAAACAGCAGAGGAGGGTCGTGATACTTCAGGAAGGAGGTTAGCCGACAGTCATGATCTGCGGTCAGGCCACTGTGTGATGATCCTAAGACAGAGAAAAGGACGAGACGTTGGCATACGGCAGGTATTTTCTGTTTTTGAGGAGATCTAAGCCAGAACTCACCCCTGGTGTAATAATGAGCTTTATATTTCCCCATTCTTACAGCAAACACACCATACTTCTCAGTGGGGTCAACTGGGTAGTAAAACATGACCTTTCTTTGACCCTGAAACCCAAAACAGAGTGAACTGAGTAAAAACACTGAAACAGCAGCTTCATTTATGCCTCTTTTCCACCAAAGCAGTTCCAGGGCTGGTTCGCTGGTTCGGGACTGGGTTTTCCGTTTCCACTGACAAAGAACTGGCTCTGGGGCCAGAAACACTGGTTCCAGGCTAGCACCAACTCTTTGCTGGGCCAGAGGAAAGAACTGCTTATGTCAGTGGGGGGGGCGGTGTTGTTAAAACCAACAACAATAGCAAGACCGTGAAAGGTCGCCATTTTTAAATAAGCAATGAGATATCATGGATTCAGTAAAGCAGCAGTCATCCGTTATTGTTTTTGTTGTTGCTGCTGCTTTTTTTCTTCTTCTTCTTCTCCGTGTTGTTGTTGCTACGATGTTTGCGCCAAGGTTTATGCAAACGCAACGACGTAACTGACATATACAGCGACGTAATGATGTGGCTCCCCTTAGCACCCCAAGCTATGGAAAAGCAAACTGGTTCTCAGCTGGCTCGCAAGTTGAACGAGTTGTGAACCAGCACCAGCACCAGCCCCAAACCAGCCCTGGAACTGATTTGGTGGAAAAGGGGTATCACTGACTGCTTAGACAAAAGCGCATAAATAGTCTTTAGCCCATACAGGGATCAAACCTGCAATCTCAGCGTTATAAGCACTACAGTCTAACCAACTAAGCTAACCAGCCCTTAGGTTACTGCAGTCTGAATGTTTAAATGTCTATAATAGTCTGTGGGTAAGAAAATGTTAGAGAGAGAAAAATAAAAGAGATAAGAAGAGACATGTAAAATCGATCTACCAGAGTAAACTGAGAAATACAATAACATGATCAAACCAAAACTATGCGATTATTATGTGCACACTTCAAACAACCTTAGGTTTAAATAGCACTTTTCACATAAACTAATCAAACTAAGACTAGTGTTGCCCAAAATGCCAGCCTTACTTGGGACCACTCTCACGTGGCAGTCTGAAGGAATTCTTCAGATGATTATCTGTTTTGGTGTATTCTTTTGAAAAGAGCAGAGCCATTTCAATGTAGTTTAAATCAGCTTTGCTGTGTTGCAAAAGTCCTTCCCAGGTGGGATCTCGTGATCCAGAAGGTCCTTGGTCGGAAGTTTGTTGGTTGAAGATGCGGAGAGAGCTTTTTAACAGTGGCCAGTGGCTCATACAACCATGCATTTGGCCCTTTGTTCTTCCCTTCCATGTTTAGCTGCAGTGTCTCTTTGAAATACTACTGGCATTTTGATCAGAGAGAGGGTGGTGCATCTGGGCGCACAGGTCCAAGTCGATAACCGGAGGTAGAGAGCACGAGGCCAGAGAGCACCAGTCAGAGGGTGTGAGGCAAAGAGAAGAAGCCAGAGAGCAAGGCGCTTCTTGATCGCGCCAGTACAAAAAGCCGAAAGAGACCAGAATTCACCAAGATTGTTCAATTTATGGACGAGCTTGTGTCATGATTTACAGGTGTACACTACCCAATCATGGCACAGTGAAAGCTGAGATGAAGCAGATATCGACTGGGGCAGGGAGTGAGGGGATTATGGAAAATGTAGTTGCAGAGATGTGCTGTACCTACATATGTCTGGGGAAGGGCTGACATAGCTGTTGGTTCTCCCCTTGGAGGAGGCTCCAAGTGTACTTGACACCAAGTACACCTGATCCCAGCAGTTATTCAGCCTCTCATCATGGTTTTGTTCTTGCCCAAAGTTCCCTTTGCATGTCACTTGCTTAAACACACACAAGAGTGGGTTAGAGGTGGTGTGCAACACACATTCTCCAGAGCAGGCCAGTGTCCTCACACTCCCCAGCCAGGCACACATTTTTGGATCAGTGGGGTGCAGTCCACTGGCCTCTGTGCAGCTCATCATTGCCTCATCCTCCGAATGGCAGGCAGCTCCTGCTGGAACCCGGGCCTGTCTCACCCTGGGAGGAGAGGGACAGGGAGGTCAGGTACCACACCAACAGTCAAATTCCACTCACCTCTCTCATCCCTGATCTTGATGTTGGTGATCACCTCTTGTGCATCATCATGCATGCAGGTAACATTGACAGCACCACAGTGCCCCACAGCCACAGGCAGGACTGAAGGCCAAACCAGGGTGATGGTGCTGCCTGAGACAAGGAGGACCTCTACTGGCTGGCCCTCCACCCACACAGGGATGCTTGGGAGATGAGGGCTGGTGGGTGAATGGATGAAATAGTTAGCTAGCCATGGTTTCCAGTCTGGAGTGGAGAGAGGTTGCTCGGATGCACTGGGCATGGGCTTGTAGAGGTGCCCTGGGGATGGAGTGGGATGGGGCAGGTGCCTTTGGAGCCCGGTTTTGGGCCAAGAGGTGGGGGCAGGCATTCCTGTTGCCCCTGGCCTTATTTTCACAGTGTTTTGCTTACTTAGGTCGAGATTCAACAGGGTGTGTTCCAGGATGTCGACCAGCTCAATAGGGGTCTGGGGAGCCCTCATCCCTGCAGCCATGCACTCTTCTGGGGGGAGGGCCCGGAGAAACCAGTCTATAGTGACCTGCTCTACAATCTGCACCACTGAGTGTTGTTCAAGTTGCAGCCAGTATTTAGTGGTCCTGAGCAATTTGTCAATTTGGCTGTGGGGTTAATGCCAGCCCATTATGCCCAGTGGTGAAATTCTATCATGGTCTGGCAGGAGGAGAATCCACAGAGCCTCAAGATCTGTTCCTTCAGTATGGAGTAATCCTCTGCCAAGGCCAGCAGAAGGCTGAAGTATGCCAGTTGCTCTTCTTCTGTGAGGAGCGGAGCCAGAGCCTGGGCCCATAGTTATTTGGGGCAACCCTCCCTGTACACTGTCTGCTCAAATGTGCACAGATAGTCTTTCACAGTGTCCACTTTTGTCAGTTTGTGGAGCAGATGAAGTGGGTCCTAGTGGGGATCTGGGAGGTGGGCCAAAAGGAGAGAGGCTCTGGCTCGTTGCTGCAGCAGCTCCTGGGTGGCAACTTGCAGACCCTTTGCTAGTTCCTGTGTCACATGCTGGTGTTGGAGACTGGTTAACCAGAAGGTCCTGCAGAAGTGGTTCCATGTGCAGGGTGGGTGGGTGTGTCGTGCAAAATTATTTGCCAGTGTGACACTCACATTGCAAGAGGGGGGACACACACAGACACAAAACCCAAAGTTCAGTTCAAGAAATGATGTAGTTTAATAAAAAATCAGTGAAGGGGGAGTGTAAGGAGAATGGAGCATACTTATGGTGCAATCCGTTCAGGCAGTGGGGAGCCCAAACCAACCTAGAGCAGCTCAGCATGCCAGAGGCGATGATCACACGCATGTTCGCCAGCAAAGCATGTGGGAAGCTCAAGCTCATCGTCGTCCTCAACATCAGTGAGGTTCCCTGCCCAAAGGGGTGGGGGGGCATTAGCATGAGTCAAATAACACATTTGCATTCTGAGTGACCTCTGAGAGCCGCAGTACATTTTTATACTCCCCTGGCTGCTTGAGGAGGGTGAATTAATGTGAATTATACCGCCCCAGGCATGTGATCAAAGGGCCCTGCCCCATGGCCATGCTGCTTCTGGCTGTCCAAAACATTGTTCCTGAAGTGCCGCTATTTCATCAGCAACATGGCAGCGTTTGGGGGAAGAAGGGTGCACTGCTTTGGTGGGGGCTTTCCGGGGCCAATGTCACAATACAAAACAACACATTACAGTTTAATATACACAACAACACGCTACAATTTAAAATACAAAGCAGCACACGGCAGTTAAATATACAAAACAACACAATGCAGTTCAACATACACAACAAAACACCGCAGTTTAATATACACCACACCACACTGCAGTTTCAGATACACAACAACACACTGTAGTGTAATATACACAACACAATGCAGTTTAATATACACAACAACACACTGCAGTTTAGCATACACAACAACACAGTTCAGTTAAACATACACAACAACACAGTGCAGTTTAATATACACAACAAGACACTGCAGTTTAATATACACAACAAGACACTGCAGTTTAACATACACAACACACTGCAGTTTAACATACACAACACACTGCAGTTTAATATAAACAACACACTGCAGTTTAATATACATAACACCGCAGTGTCATCTACAGAACACCACACTGTAGTTTAATATACACAACAACACACTGTAGTTTAATATACACGACAACACACTGCAGTTTAATATGCACAACAACACACTGTAGTTAAATATGCACAACAACACACTGTAGTTTAAGATGCACAACACACTGCAGTTTAATATACACAACAACACACTGTAGTTTAATATGCACAACACACTGCAGTTTAATATACACAACAACACACTGTAGTTTAATATACATGATACACTGTAGTTTAATATACACAACAGTGTAGTTTAATATACACAACAACACACTGTAGTTTAATATACACAACAACACACTGTAGTTTAATATACACAACAGTGTAGTTTAATATACACAACAACACACTGCAGTTTAATATACACAATAACACACTGCAGTTTAATATACACAACAACACACTGCAGTTTAATATACACAAAAATACAATATAATATATGCAACAACACATTGCAATTTAATATACAGAATACACGCCAGTTTAAGATACACAATACAATGTAGTTTAATATACAAAACAACATACTATAGTTCAATATACACAACACATTGTAGTTTAATACACAAAACACTGCATTTTAATATTCACAACAACACACTGTAGTGTAATATACATAACAACACAAAACACTATAATATACACAAAACACACTGCAGTGTAATATACACAATAACACACTGCAGTATAATATACACAACAACACACTGCAGTATAATATACACAACAACACACTGCAGTTTAATATGCACAACAATACACTGTAGTGTAATAGACACAACAACACTATGCAGTTTAAAATACACAACAACAAAAAACAGTATAATATACACAATAACACACTGCAGTATAATATACACAACAACACACTGCAATTTAATATACACAACACAATGTAGTTTAATATACATAACAGCACACTGTAGTTTAATATACACAACACACTGCAGTTTAATATACACAACACACTGCAGGTTAATATACACAACACACTGCAGGTTAATATACAAAACATCACACTGTAGTTGAATATGCATAACACACTGTAGTTCAAAATACACAACACACTGCAGTTTAATATTCGCAACAACACACTGTCGTGTAATATACACAACAACATACTGAAGTTTAATATACACAACACACTGTAGTTAATATACACAACAAAAGAATGTAGTTTCATAGACACGATAGCATAATATAATATACACAACTCCACACTGCATTTTCATGTACACAAAACACACTGCAATTTAATATACACAACAACACACTGCAGTTTAATATACACAACAACACACTGTAGTTTAATATACACAACAACACACTGTAGTTTAATATACACAACAAAACACTGCAGTTTAATATACACAACAACACACTGTAGTTAAATATGCACAACAACACACTGTAGTTTAATATGCACAACAACACACTGTAGTTAAATATGCACAACACACTGCAGTTTAATATACACAACAACACACTGTAGTTAAATATGCACAACACACTGCAGTTTAATATACACAACAACACACTGCAGTTTAATATACACAACAATACATTGTAGTTTAATATACACACCAGTACACTGTAGTTTAATATGCACACCAACACACTGTAGTTTAATATACACAACAACACACTGTAGTTTAATATGCACAACAACACACTGTAGTTTAATATGCACAACAACACACTGTAGTTTAATATACACAACAACACACTGTAGTTTAATATACACACCAGTACACTGTAGTTTAATATGCACAACAACACACTGTAGTTTAATATACACACCAGTACACTGTAGTTTAATATGCACACCAACACACTGTAGTTTAATATACACAACACACTGTAGTTTAATATGCACAACAACACACTGTAGTTTAATATGCACAACAACACACTGTAGTTTAATATGCACAACAACGCACTGTAGTTTAATATGCACAACACACTGTAGTTTAATATGCACAACAACACACTGTAGTTTAATATACACACCAACACACTGTAGTTTAATATACACAACAACACACTGTAGTTTAATATACACAACAACACACTGCAGTATAATATACACAACAACACACTGTAGTTAAATATGCACGACAGCACACTGTAGTTTCATATGCATAACACACTGCAGTTTAATATACACAACAACACACTGTAGTTTAATATACACAACAACACACTGTAGTTTCATATGCACAACAACACACTGCAGTTTAATATACACAACAACACAATGTAGTTCAATATACATGATACACTGTAGTTTAATATACACAACAACACAATGTAGTTTAATATACACAACAACACACTGTAGTTTAATATGCACAACACACTGCAGTTTAATATACACAACACACTGTAGTTAAATATGCACAACAACACACTGTAGTTTAATATGCACAACACACTGCAGTTTAATATACACAACAACACACTGTAGTTTAATAT
>JAPEKM010000014.1:2194771-2210183 GCA_027575975.1 Cathorops multiradiatus
TTCAGTGAACTCAAAATTTTAAGGCAGCCCTTGCACTAACTTTTTTAAGTTAAAACAACAAATCATTTTTTACAGTGTGGTGACGTCCGAATAACTAGGCACAAACCTCTGATAGTAGCACTGATAGTATGATGTGATAGTATCACAGGCTCAAAAGTAATTGTACAATTGACTAATAAGATTCAAGATGTTTATTTGTCATATACAAAATAACAGACAGCAGTTTATTATTGGGTAATGAAATTCTTATTTTGCAACTGCCCAACTAAACTATGCTTACTAATATAAAAAGAAATAGACACACATTAGTAGCCAGCCAGCAAGCAATCACAGGTGTCACTCATGACATGTTACCTGCTGGTTAACCTGAGTCCTCACTGTTCACAGCTGGTGCTCGACCATGCCTGAGTTGCCACATACCCCCTCTGTCAGACTCAGACCATGGAGCCATCTGGCCTGCAGCTGAACCCCCTTGTTGGGACAGTTAATTTGCCACCATTGTCTGTGCCCCTGGCCTGGCAAGTCATCCATGCATTGGCATCCGTAATGCGGTGGAGCCACTGGAGCGGTGCATAATCAGAACAGAGGGTGAAAGGGAATCCCAGCAGTAAGTACGGGAGAGTGAGGACCACCCACTTGAAGGTCAGACACTCCTTGTCAATGGTGCTGTACTTAGACTCCCGCATCAAGAGCTTGTGTCTGATGTTCAGCACGGGGTGGTCCTCTCCCTCCAACACCTGGGACAAAACTGCCCCTAGCCCTCTGTCTGACACATTGGTGTGCAAAAGAAAGAGAAAAAGCAGACGAATACAACAGCAGGCCCCCACACAAAACCGCTATTAATTTGAGCAAAAGCCCATTCGCATGTCTACATTCACTGGACTGAATATGGTGCCCTCTTTTTAGTGATGTCAATCAGTGTGCTGGTGATGTCCAAAAAATTAGGCATGAACCACCTCTAATCGCCAGCCAGCCCCAGGAACTGTCACACCCCCTTTTTAGTCTTTAGCCTTGGGCAGACTGCAATCATTGCAGTCTTGGCAATTTGGGGATGAATCTGCCCATAATCCAAGTGGAAACCCAGATACTGTACTTCCACTCACCCAATTGCATACTTTTTTGGGTTAGCCATGAGACCCACATGCCTCAGCGACTCCAGGATGTCCCTGAAGTATTTTAGGCGCTACAGCCAATCATTGCTATATATAATGATATGATCTCAGTAGGCCACAGGATAGACAGCATGTGGACAGAGTATTTTTTCTATGAGCCACTGGAATGTTACGGGAGCCCTGAACAACCCAAAAGGAAGTGTGACGAACTGCTGTGAGCCAAACGGTATGGAAAAAGCTGTTTTCTCTTGCGATAGAGGAGTCAAGGGGATCTGCCAATATCCCTTTGTCAAATCCAGTGTCGAATAAAAGCGAGCAGAGCCTAACCGATCAACCAAATCATCAATGCGAGGCTTTGGATGTGCGTTGAATTTAGACACCATGTCGACCTTTCTGTCATCCACACAGAACCAGACTGACCCATCAGTCTTGGGGTCCAATACCACTGGGCTGCTACAGTCACTGTGTGATGCCTTGATTATTCCCATTTTGAGCATTGCATTGAATTCATCGTTAACCACAATTTTGTTTTGATCAGGTAAATGGTGAGGGCAGCTTTGTACCACCACCCCAGGGACACCTCAATATGGTGTTCTGTAAGGTACATGTGGCCAGGAAGGGGTGAGGACACATCGGAAAACTCTGTTTGTAACTTGGAAACCTCTGTGAGTTGGGCCGGTGAAAGGTGGTCTCCACAGGGGACTGGGGAGGGTTGAAAATTTACTTTTGTTTTTACCTCTAGCTCCAGCTCTGCCATGTCTGGAACTACCATCGCTACACCTGTCGTGTCCTGCCCTTACCCATTTGCTTCACCTCATAGTCAATGTTGCTCACTCGCTGTGTGACCTCAATGGGCCCTTGCCATTTGACAAATAATTTAGAGCTCGACGTGGGTAATGATATGAACACTTCATCTCCTGGAATTAACTCTCAGAGGCATGCACCCCTGTTGTACAGCCAGGCATGATGTTCTTGCGTCTGCCACAAATTCTTCTGGGTGAGGTGACTGAGTGCGTGGAGTTTTGTGCACAGGTCAAGAACATGTGAAATTTCACTTTTATTGTTAGAAGGTCCCTCTTCTCAATTTTTGCACATCACATAGAGGACACTGCGAGGCTTATGCCCATATAATAATTCAAACAGGGGAAAACCCTGTGGAAGCTTGTGGAACCTCTCATACTGCAAACAACAGGGGCTCGAGCCATTTATCCCAGTTAGTTGTGTCTTCACTTACAAACTTACAAATTAGGTTCTTCAGGGTTTGATTAATTGTTTGACCAAGTCTGTGGGTGATAAACATTTGTCCGGATGGATTTAACCCCAATAACTCAGAGTTTGTGAAGAGTGTGTGGCATGAATGCTGTGCCCTGATCAGTCAGGATTTCATTCAGAATCCTGACTCAGGAGATCATTTTAAGCAGTGCCTCTGCTATACTACATGCAGAAATGTTCTGTAGTGGCACTACTTCCAGGTATTGTGTTGCATAGTCCACCACCAGGATGAAAATAAAGCAATGCCCTCGTGCAGACCGGTCTAATGGCCTGATGAGATCCATCCCAATTCTTTCAAAGCAGGTCTTAATTAGGGGAAGAGGGCACAAAGGCGCCTTTGACATGGCAGCCGGGTTCATCAGCTGGCATTCGCAGCATGCTGCATACCACCTATGGTCACCCCTATGAATCCTGGGCCAATAAAAATGGGCCAGGAGCCAGGCTAGTGTTTTTTCCTGCCCTAGGTGTCCAGCTAAGGAGTCATCATGAGCCCCATGGAATATGAGTTCCCTAAGGCTCTTTGGAACTAACAATTGAATCATTCTTTCCTTGTTTTGAGTCTCCTGCTGTAGCAACTTTGTAAATCCAGGAAACAGAGGAACAGGAAGCAGGCTTCAGAACAAGCAACTTATTTTATTTGCATACACTTTGCAGTGACAAACACACGCAACAGGGTGGCACAATTCTCTCATTCCTGACTGTCTGAAAGTGACACAGAGACACATGTTAATAGACAGCCAATAATTTGACACAGGCGCACCTCATCACATGCTACCTGCTGGTTCAACCTGCCTTCTCTCCGTTCACAGCCGACGCTCAACCATGCCCCCGTTGCCACAAACCCCACCACCCAACTCAGGCCTGACCTGCAGCTGACCCCCCAGCAAGAAAGATAATCCACCACCACCATCTGTGCCCTCAGACTGGAACACCTCAAATTTAAAGGGCTGAAGGGCCAGATACCAATGAGTGATCCACGCATTGGCATTCTTCATGTGGTGGAGCCACTGGAGTGGGGCATTGTCGGAACAGAGGGTGAATGGGTGTCCTAACAAGTAATAGCGCAGAGTGAGGACTGCCCACTTGATGGCCAGACACTCCTTCTCTATTTTGCTGTACTTTGACTCTTGCATGGAGAACTTGCGGCTAATGTACAGCACCAGACATACCTCCCTCTCCACCACCTGGGACAAAATGGCCCCCAGCTCTCTGTCCAATGCATCGGTCTGTAAAACAAAAAGAGAGAAAAGTGAGGAGAATGCAACAGCAGGCCCCCACACAAAACTGCCTTTACCTGAACAAAAGCCTGTTCATATGGCTCTGTCCACTGGATTGGATCTGGTGCCCCCTTTTTTGTGAGGTCAGGCAGCAGGCTGGTGACATCCAAAAAGTTAGGCACAAACTGCCTATAATAGCCAGCCAGCCCCAGGAACTGCCTCACCCCCTTTTTGGTCTTCAGTTGTGGACAGGCTGCAATCACTGCAGTCTTATCAATTTGGGGATGCGCCTGCCCATGACCCAAGTGGAAGCCCAGACACTGTACTTCCACCTGCCCAACTGCACACTTCTTCCGGTTTACTGTGAGCCGAGCACGCCTCAGCGACCTCAGAACTGCCCTCAGATATTGTAAGTGCCACTCCCAATCATTACTATAAATTATTATATTGTCTAAGTATGCCACCACATACACATTGTGGGGACGGAGAATTCGGTCTATGAGATGCTGAAACGTTGCTGGAGCCCCAAACAACCCGACAGGAAGGGTGAAAAATTGGTGTAAACCAAATAGAGTGAAAAAGGCCATTTTCTCATGGGATAATGGAGTCAAGGGGATCTGCCAGTATCCCTTTGTCAAATCCAATGTCGAATAAAAGCAAGCTGTGCCTAACCAATTAAGAAGTTCATCAATGCGGGGCATCAGATATGCGTCAAATTTAGACACTGCATTGACTTTTCTATAGTCTACACAGAACTGGACCGACCCATCAGACTTGGGAACCAAGAATACTGGGCTACTCCAGTCACTGTGCAACTCCTCAATTATGCCCATTTAAGCATAGCTGGGAGTTCATCCCGGACCATATTTTTCTTGTGTTCGGGGAGCTGATATGGGTGGCTGCGCACCACCACCCCTGGGGGAGTCTCAATGTGGTGTTCTATGAGGTTACTGTGAGCAGGGAGGGGTGAGAACATATTGGAGAATTTCTCCTGCAGCCTAATTACCTGGTCTCTCTGGGTCAGTGAGAGGTGGTCTCCACAGGGGACTGGTGTGAATTGAGCTGCACTTTTTGGACTTACCTCCAGTCCCATCTCTACCCTTTCTCAAACTACCATTGCCAGAGACACAAGAACCTCCTCTCTCTATGGTTTCAGGAGATTGAGATAGTAAATTTGACATTCAAGTAATAGCTCACTTTAGGTCAGCAAACTCCAGCCTGTTGTCAATGGGGACTTGCTGAGCAGCAAGCTGCACTTCCCCAGTCAACTGCTCGACTGGCCATCTCCATGCTTTTGTAGCTTGCTCAGAGAGCACCAGGAATGCCTCAGGATCATTGTGTAGGCCCATTTTTTTCAGGGTGATGTGGGAGAAGCCTGCAGACATGGCAGTTGGAGTGCCCACTGAAGCAAGCAGCTTCCTAAATGTCTGATGATACTCCTGCTGGGCCTGCAGCAGAGCCTCAAAGCACTGTCCCTGTTCCTGGTGAAGAATGAGTAGCAATTGGTGCTGGTTTTGCTGCACAGTGGCAAAGGCATGGATAAGGTCCTTGAATAGTAAAGACTCCATATGGGTGAGTCCCTTCAGTGTTTTTGTCACAGGTTTTGGCACCAGTGTAGCAGTCTCTGTAATGGGGGAACACTGAAGCACTTGTCAGGTGGGATGATTGCAGGACAAAAGTTTTATTTGACCTTTTCAGGCTTAGTTCACTTGCTTTCTCACATATGCACATACACAATAATGGCATGCAGGAAAGCCTCCGGCTGTCTACTTCGTTCCTCCATATAAACCCTCAGCTGTCACTGCAAGACATACACACATTGATGACACAGATGTGATCAATTTGCCACTCACCTTCCCTGGCCTCACCTTCCATTCACAAACTGATGCTTGACCATGCCCCTGCTGCCAGATCAGCTTTCCAGGCAAACCACATAGAAAAAAGACATGGTGACACCCAAGACTGAATATCTTGCACCAGCTTGATTTTGTCATTGTGAAACAGAAGCATAGGAATGAAGTATTGAACACTGGAACATATCATAGCGCCGACTGTGATTTTGACCACAGCCTAGTTGTCTCTTCTATGAAGCTTCAACCAAGACCTTATCATCGTCATGTCAAGCAATCTAAGAAGACTGATAAGTAAAACAATGTTTCCAGATCTCAAGGAAGCATATTGTCACAAATTAGAGGAACAACTAAAGAAGATCTGAAATTATATTGATCCCAATATTTATTGGGAGACTCTAAAAACTACTGTCCATGACATAGCTTTGCAGACATTTGGACAAAGAAAAAAACAAAATCTGGACTGGTAGAATTCCTCACTGGATTTGATCCAATATCTGATAGAGAAAAAGAGTCAAGTTCTTATTCAACTAAAGTCTAGACCAACAAGACAAGCTCAAGAGAACTATTGTACTGCAAAGTTCCTGGCTCAAAAGATCAAACAAAAATGTGTTTAAGATTATTAGAATAAAAAATGTGCTCCGATATAGAAACTGCAAGAATCTCAATAAACATAAAAATTATGTTTGAGGCCATAAAATTGGCTACTGAACCCACTATTCAAACATCTGGAGTGTTAAAAAGAATAGATGGAACTGTCCTTGATGATAAATCTCAGAAGATCAGTAGATGGGTAGAGCACAACCTTGAACTCTATGGTACAGAAGATCATGTTTGCCTTGAGACACTTACCAACCTTCCCACCTTTCAACCCCAAAGCCACCTTGACACTGAACCTGAACTAGATGAGAAAATATCAAGAGTACAAAGTGTGAGCAAAGGCAAGGATGCAGAAGCAGATGAAATTCTTGCTGAACTTTTTCAGGCAGGTTTACTACCATTAGCCAACTATCTGCACCAACTTATCCAGAAGTGTTGGGCATCCAAATATGTCTCACAAGATTTCAAAGATGCCAACATCATTCCTTTGTACAAGAATGAAGTTGATCATGGAGATTGCAATAATTACCATGCCATCTCATTATTGAGTGTCACTGGTAAAATACTATTGCTGAAGTGTCTTCAGGTAATAGCCAAAAGAATATACCCATACTCGCAATGTGGTTTTCAACCACAAAGTTCAACCACTGATATGATATTCATTGTAAGACAACTTCAAGAGAATTCAAGGCAGCAAATGCAACCACTTTCTCTGGTGTTTGTAGATTTGATGAAGGCTGTTGGTCTGGTAGACAGAGAATCCTTGTTTCTTATCCTTCAGAAGGCTGGCAACCCTCCCACTCTTCTTTCACTCATGAATTCTTTTCATGATGGAATGTAAGGAAGAATATAATTTGATCATGAATTATTCCATAGCTTTCCTATTAAACGAAGAATAAAATAAGGATGTGTCTTAGTGCCTACACTATTCAGTATATTTTTCCCCTATGTACTCATATATGCTTACAAAAATCCAGACAATTATATTGGAGTGTCCTTACTTACACGAGATGATGGAAATTTCTTCAACCTCACATGTTTCAAGGCCAAGACAAAGACTCAAGAGCTTATCGTCAGGAAGTTCCTCTATGCTGATAATGCTCTACAATGCAGATCAAATCCTGAACAATTACAAGCCCTGCCTGATTGTTTCTTGCATTCATGTGATAAGCTTGGATTTACAATCATCTTGAAAAAAAAAACTGTTACTATGTTACAAACAGCCAAGACTCACTCTTTCAACATCAAAGCCACAACTCTCGATGATGTTGAAAAATTTACATATCTTGGTTGCACTTTGACTTGTAATACATTACTGGACATTGAAATCTCAACCAGACTAGGAAAAGCAGCCTCCATTTTTGGCAGAAAAAGCACCTGTCAGTACGTATCAAAGTAAGAGTCTATGAAGCCTGTGTCTTGAGCATACTGGCCAACCACTCACAAGAATCTCAACTTAGTGCATTTCACATGAGAAACCTCAGATTTATTATTGGCAAGACATGGAAAAATAAGATAACCAATTGTGGCAGCGGAGGTGTGGTCAAGCGTCAGCTGTGAATGGTAAAGAGTCAGGTTCAATCATCAGGTAACATGTGATGAGGTACACCTCTAATTTCTGGTTGTCTATTAATGTGTGTCTCTGTGTGTCTTTCAGATAGCCAGGAACGAGAGAGAGAGTGTGAGGAGCTCCCCAACGCATGTGGTCTCTGTGTGTATGGTTTAATAATTGCACTGAAAAGTGAGAAAAAATAATAAACACACCTGTTCTGAAGCCTGCTCCCAGTTCCTCTGTATCCCAAACCTCAAGTTCTCACACTGGTGCTGAAACACAGGACTGAGGAACAATGCTGCCATCAAGCTGTCTGTAGATCAAGAAAAGCACTTCCAGGCCCTGCTTGAGGCCAGGCTGAGGACAGCAGGTGATAAAGAGCCTGATCTAATCACTGGGTCCTCCTGTGGTTGTTCCTGTGGCCAACCTCCCAGTCCAGCTGGTCAAGATGGGGCCACAGAATGGCCCAGAAGCATTTGTGGAGCTGTTTGAGCATGTCATGGAGACATGCTCTTGGCAAATCTCCCAGTGGGTTGCCTGCCAACTGCCATTCCTCTCAGGGGAGGCCCAGCTCGTGGCCCGCCAGCTCCCTGGCAGCAGCTTGCTGGAGTACCCAGACCTGAAGTGGGCTATACTGCAGCAGGTAGGCCGCACACTGGAGGAACATCACCAGCACTTCTGTGCTCTGACATACAGCGAGACCGGCTGACTGTTTGCCTTCTCCCAATAGCTCTGAGATGCCTGTTGATGGTGGTTGCTGACTGATGAATGTCATACTGAGGGTATCATAGATTGAGTCACACTGGAGTAGTTTGTCACCCAACTGCCAAGCAGGACTTCAGTGTGGTTCCAGTGCCACCATGTGGCATTGCTGGAGAAGGCAATCCACCTGGCAGAGGATCACCTGATGTTGTTTCCGGGAGCAGGCGCTTCCACAGCTTCTCTCTGTCTCTCATGTTCACTTCACTTTCTCCCCCTCCCTCTCCCCCTCCCACTCTCTCTCCTCACAACTCACCTATCCCAGCCCCATGGAAACGGGGGCCAATTCTCCCAAAACCTGCTCCCTGCACTTGTGTTACTCCTCTCCCTTCTCCTTCTATGTCTGTTCATCCATTAACCCCCACTCTCTCCACAGGTGGATTCATTGATGCACACCAGAACCAGGACTAAGCTCAGGCAGGTCTGTTGGCTCGGAGGGAAGGCTGGGATTTCCCAGAATCAGCACTTCCACAAGGAGATGGGGCTAACCATTAAGCCATGGTCTAATGGTTAGGGAAGCAATTTTGGGACCTAAAGGTCAGTGGTTTGATTCCCTGGACCAGCGGGAACAGCTGAAGTGCCCTTGTGCAAGGCATCTAACCCCAGGCTGCTCTGGGTATGTTGTATGTTACTCTGAATCAAAGCATCAGATGCCTGTAATGTAATGTAATATACCAATTCACATTCCTGATGCGCCACAGGCTTCTCCAATTGAGCAGGAATTTACAGAGTCTCTGTGAGTATTCAAGGTGGTACATATCAGCCTTTGGTGGATTCTGGTCATAATCAGACCTCCATGCATGAAAGCCTGATTCATTGTGGGGCACTAGGTAATGCACGATTGGTGAAGGTCAGATGTGTGCATGGTGACATCCACAAATATCTGCTAATGCCTGTCAATATTCAGTTCTGGGGAGAAAAGCATAGTGTGGAGGCTGCAGTTACTCTGAGCCTCACCCATCCACTTATCCTGGGAACAGATTGGCAGGGATTTAAAACACTAAAAAAACAGTTAGTAGTGGGTGGGTCCTGCAGTAGTAAGTCATGGGGAATCCTGCTGCAATGTTAGCTGGGGAGGCAGTCCCAGGGCCATCTGCATCAGCTGTGTGTCATGATGACACGGAGAGCAGGGAGGACCTTCCTCTTTCTCTGGGGAATCCCTTTGGGGATTTCCCATTGGAACAGATGCACGATGAGTCTCTGAGACATGCTTTTGCCCAAGTGAAAGGAATTGATGGCCAACCCCTCCAACCTAATGCTGTACTTTCCTTTCCATATTTTTGTATTATTAAGGATAGGCTATATCGATTGACACAGGACACTCAAAATAAGGAAAAGACCACAGCATTGTTGGTCCTGAAGAGCTGTAGGAATACTTTTATTTCATGCAGCTCATCATAATCCAATGGCTGGGCACTTGGGTCAGGATAAAACACTAAATCGCCTTGTGACTCATTTCTATTGGCCAGGGATTCGTGCCGATGTCCACTGGTGGTGTGTGGCTTGTCACGAATGCCAGCTGGTAAATATAGCAGCCACACCAAAAGCGCCATTATGCCCATTATCATTAATTGAGATCCCCTTTGAAAGAATTGGCATGGATCTCGTTGGGCCATTAGATCAATCTGCACACAGGTATCACTTTGTGTTAGTCATAGTGGATTATGCAATGCGATACACAGAAGCCATGCCTCTTTGCAATATTTCAACACACATTGATGCGGAGGCACTGTTCCACATTATCTCCCACACTACATGAATTGTACAAATTATGGAGATTGAATTGATTCGTACTGGTGTTTATCATCTGCAAATGGACAGGCTGGTCAAACGATTTAACCAACCACTTAAGAACATGATTCATGAGTTCATTCATGGGGATGCTAAAAACTGGGATATGTGGCTAGACCCTCTGTTGTTTGTAGTCCGTGAGGTCCCTCCACCGGGTTTTCCTTGTTTGAATTGCTGTATGGGTGCAAGCCTCATGGTGTCTAAGACATTATTAGAGAAAACTGGGAATAGGAGCCTTCTCAAAGAAAAAATGAAATTCAATAGTTCTTGAGCTAAGAGCAAAACTCCACGCACTGAGTCACATGACCCAGAATAATTTGCTACAGGCCCAAGAACATCAATCTTGCCTGAACAACAGAGGGACATGGCTAAGGGAATTTGCACTGGGAGATAAAGTCCTCATTTTACTGCCCACCTCAAGCTCAAAATTTCTTGCTAAGTGGCAAGGACCCTTTGAAGTCACAAAGCAAATTGGGAAGATTGACTGTGAGGTCAAATGTCCAGACAGAGGCAACATGTCAAATTTACCACCTCAATCTCCTGAAACAGTGGAGAGAGGAGGTTCCTGTGACTCTGGTGATGGTAGTTCCAGAGAGGGCAGATCTGAGACTGGAGGTAAGTCTAAAAAGTGTGGCCCAATTCACCCCGGTCCCCTGTGGAGACCACCTCTCATCATCCCAGAGAGCACCAGGTTATCAGGTTGCAGGAGGAATTCTGCAATGTGTTCTTGCCCCTCCCTGGTTGCACTGACCTCAGAGAACACCACACTGAGACTCTGCCAGGGGTGGTGGTGTGCAGCCACCCATCTCAGCTCCCCTAGCCCAAGAAAAATGTGGTTCTGGATGAACTCCAGGCTATGCTTAAGATGGGGGTAATTGAGGAGTCACACAGCGACTGGAGCAGCCTGGTGGTCTTGGTTCCCAAAACTGATGGGTCGGTCCAGTTCTGTGTGGACTATAGAAACATCAATGTAGTGTCTAAATTTCACGCATATCTGGTGCCCCACACTGATGAACTGTTCAATTGGTTAGATGTGGCTTGCTTTTACTTGACATTGGATTTAACAGCGATATTGGAAGATCGCTTTGACTCCATTATCCTGCGAGAAAGCAGCCTTTCTCACTCTTATTTACACCAATTTGTCACCCTTCCTTTCAGGTTTTTGGGGCCCCAGCAATGGTTCAGCATCTCATGGACCAAATTCTCCATCCCCACGATGTGTATGTGGCAGCCTATCTGGATGACAGAATCATTTATAGTAATGATTGGGAGCAGCATTTACAACATCTCAGGGAGACCCTGGGGTCACTGAGGTGCGCTGTGCTCACAGCAAACCTGAAAAAGTGTGCAATTGGATGAGTGGAAGTATGGTACAGTATCTGGGCTTCCATTTGGGTCATGAGCAGGTGAATCCCCAAATTGATAAGACTGCAGCAATTCTGGCCTGCCCAAGACCTAAGACCAAAAAGGGGTTGGGGCAGTTCCTGGGTCTGGCTGGCTATTATAGGCAGTTCATGCCTAACTTTTCAGATGTCACCAATAAACATGACCTCACTAAAACATGGACGCCAGATCTGGTCCAGTGGACAGGTCTGTGCAAACAGGCTTTTGCTCAGGTCACAGAAGTTTTGTGTGAGGGCCCGCTGTTGCATTCTCCAGACTTTTCTCTCCCTTTTATTTTACAGACCAATGCATTGGACAGAAGGCTGGGGGCTGTTTTGTCTCAGGTGGTGGAGGGGGAGGACCACCTAGTGCTGTACATCAGCCACAAGCTCTCCATAAGAGAGTCAAAATACAGCACCACAGAAAAGGAGTGTCTGGCCATCGAGTGGGTGGTCCTCACTCTCCGGTACAAACTGCTTGGATAAGATAAGATAAACTTTATTCATCCCTTGGTGGGGAAATTTACATGTTCCAGCAGCCCACAGATAGAAAAGGGTCAGGAATGGACAGTAACCAAAAATAGAATGCAGTAAAAGTATAAAAACTAATAAAATAAATAAAAAAGGAAAAACCACAGGCCATGTATGTAGTGTACACAACAAAATAAGAAAGGAACTTAAATAAACGTATTACTTCACCTGAAGTAGCAAGATTGCACTAATTAAATACTGGCAACTGAAATAAAAATAGAAATATTGCACTAGGTAGTGAATGTTATTGCACAGCATAATATAACTAACAAGGATGGAATATGTGAGTAAAGTAACCAATAAATGACCAAAAAAAACAGGCTATGAACATAATTGTACACAACAATTATGAGTGAGACATGAATAAGAAAATACTTGCAAATTAAAAGGATATTGTCCCAAATAGTCATATTATTATTATTATTATTATTATTATTATTATTATTATTATTATTATTATTATTCTACAGCATAAGAAGATGGTGATGAGATGTAGAATAAAGTGACAAAGTGACAAAAAGGGATAGTGACATTGAGAAATAGTGCTACATTATGCCAGGCTGTCACTGAAAAGTCTGGCAGCAGTTGGGATGAAAGACTTGTGGTAGCATTCCTTCTTGCACCATGGGTGCAGCAGTCTGCTGCTGAAGGTGCTGCTCAGAGTGCCAACAGTCTCGTGAGAGGTGTTGCCTGTGATTGACATTAGCTTAACTAACATTCTCCTCTCACACACCTCCTCAATGGAATTTAGAGGGCAGTCCAAGACAGAGCTGGCCCTTTTCCCCAGCTTGTTCAGTCTCTTCCTGTCTCTCTCAGAGCTTCCACAATCCCAACAGACCACAGTGAAGAAGATAGCAGATGCTACCATAGTGTCATAGAATGGTCTCAGTGGTGTCATGCACACTCCGAAGGACCTCAGTCTCCTCTGCAGGTGGAGATGACTTTGGCCCTTCTTGTACAAAGCATCTGTGTTGGTAGTCCAATGCAGTTTATTGTTAAGGTGAACACCCAGGTATTTATATTCCCTCACGATCTCAATGTCTGAACCCAGGATGTTCACTGGCATAATCTGTGGTGCTCTCCTGTGAAAATTGATCACCAACTCCCTTGTCTTCCTGGCATTGATATGAAGGTTGTTATTTCCACACCAGTTGACAAAGTCATTGATGACTCCGCTGTATTTTTGTTCTTTCCCCTCTGACACACATCCAACAATGGCTGGATCATCGGAGAACTTCTGGAGATGGCAGGTGTGTGTGTTATATCTGAAGTCTGAGGTGTACAGGGTAAAGAGGAAAGGGGAGAGTACTGTACCCTGGGAGGCTCCTGTGCTGTAGACTACAACATCAGACACACAGTCACAAAGTCTGACATCCTTTGGTCTGTTAGTGAGGTAGTCTATGGTCCATGCAGTCAGATGAGCATCAATTCCAGCTCCTTCCAGCTTCCCTCCAATCAGAGATGCCTGAATCTTGTTGAAAGCACTGGAGAAGTAAAAAAAAAACAAAAAAAAAACATGACCTTCACAGTGCTTGCAGTGTCCTCCAGACATAACAGGGTAGAACATGTAGCATGTAGATAACAGCATCCTCCACACCAATGCCTGGTTATTACACAAACTGCATGGGGTCCAATTCCACACTCATGAAGGGTCTGAGGTGGTTGAGGATGATCCTCTCCATAGTCTTCATCAGATGAGAGGTTAAGGTTACACATCTAAAGTTGTTTGGCTCCCTGGGATGTGCAGTCTTTGGAACCGGAACCACACAGTGGTTATGTGAGGTTTTCCACAGGACAGGAACCCTTTTCAGACTGAGACTCAGGTTGAAGATGTGCAGGAATACCTCACAGAGCTGGTCTACACAGTCCCTCAGCAGTCTGGAGCTGACACTGTCAGGACCTGTAGCCTTCCTTGTTTTGTTCCTCTTGAATTCCCTTCTCACCTGATCAAATGTTATGGAGAGGCTGCAGGAGGGGGGTGATGGGTGGCTCCAATTGTAGTAGACGGAGGAAGGGAGGTAGTGCAGGGGGGTTGAGGGGTATGAGAAGGGTGCAACTGATGTCTGTGATGACCTGTGAGAGGAGGGAGAGGAGAGGTATGCCAGTAGGGGAGTGATAGGGGCGCTGATTGGTCTGGGCTCTGGTGGGTGGGGGAGAGAGTGGGGGTAGAATCAAACCTGTTGGAAAACAGGTTTAATTTGTTTGCCCATTCCAGGTCTCCAGATTCAGGGCCTGTCCTACTGTCTTTGTTGTGGCCAGAGATGGTTTTCAGGCCCCACCACACCTCTCATGTGTTGTTCTGTTGCAGGCGCTCCTCCAGCTTTCTCCTTTAGCACTTCTTGCTTTATTTTATCTCCCTCTTGAGCTCTTTCTACAGCTCCTCTTTGTCCCCAGATCTGAAGGCCCTCTTCTTCTCATTCAGCATCGTTTTCAGGTCAGAAGTCACCCATGGTTTGTTGCTGGAAAAACACCGTACCTTCCTTGTCAGCACAGGGTTCTCCACACAGAAATTAATGGAGTCTGTGATGCAGTGTGTGAGACTGTCAATGTTCTCCCCATGTGGACTACACAGCACCTCCCAGTCTGTGGTTTCAAAACAGTCCCTCAGTGCCATGCTGCTCTCCCCCAACCATTTTCTCACACACCTAGTGGTGGGGAGTTGTTTGTTCATCATAGGTATATAAATAGGGACTAGATGAACCAGGTTGTGGTCTGAGCGGCCCGGTGAGTGGAGGGGGGATGAGCTATATGCACTCTTAATGTTTGCATACAGTAAGTCGTGTCTTATTGTCCCTGGTAAAGCAGTCAACATACTGAGTGAAAGTGGGGAGAGTGGAGACCAGGGAAGCATGGTTAAAGACCCATGAGATTAGGAGGAAGGCTTGTGGGTGCGATGTTTGCAATTGTGATATTACAGTGTGTAAAGCTTGCAGGCTTCTGCGGCATTGGCCACTGGCAGGATGTACACCATTATGGCGATAATGTGCAAGAACTCCCTTGGGAGGTAGGATGGCCAAATGCTAACAGCTAGCAGCTCAATGTCCCATATTCAACACTGCTCTTTAACACTAATGTACTTGGGGTTACACCATCTCTTGTTCACAAACATCACTACCCCCTGTCCTTCCTCTTAGCAGTCTCATTTGCTCTCCTGTCCACTCTCATGAATTGAAAACCATCCAGAGTGAGTTCATTCCAATGCCAATTCACTGTCTATTCTGACCATGTCCCACTGCATTAGTTCCACCGCATGAAGGATACCAATGTGCAGATCACTCTTTGGTATCTGGGGCGAGTGCAGATGGTGGTGGCAGGTTACCTCTCCCACCGGGGGGGGGGGGGGGGG
>JAPEKM010000014.1:2473106-2483256 GCA_027575975.1 Cathorops multiradiatus
CGGGTCAAAGTCGAATTTTAAGTGTTTTTTTGCACTTCCACACGCCTTCAAAAGAAACGGGACACCCTACACTTTCATGTGAATGCGCAAAAGCGAGTGTTAAGGGTAAAAACGAGTGCAAGTGGTAGTAATGGGACGCAGCTATACCCTCTTATAGAGATGCTTGGATGCATCTAAAAAGACATGCCCCGGCCACTGCTGTGTTGGCGCTTTCCGGTTGAAATCGCAAAAAAAAAAAACCCGAATTTTCTCAAAACACATCCGATTGACGTGATTGTGATAGCAACTCAACGTATGCATTCCTAATAATATGAAAATAGACCTAGAAAGCATTTCACTCTGGAGTTTTCCTTTCAAGGGCGCACTTACTTTCTCCACAGAAGAATATTACATCTATTGCTATTTTTTGTTGAGTAAATGACTGAAAGAGCTAGTTTTCTTTTTGTTCGCCTTTATCCGTAGGCACTGTATTAAGAGTGAAATGTTTGCTTGTTTAAATATGTTGAGAAAAGTCTACAATTTCCATGGGATGTACTTTATTTTTATTTTTTTACATGACCGTATAATCGTACAACTCTGCACATGATGAGTTAATATGTCTCATGGTGTCTTATTCAGGAAGCAGTGAAGATGGAGAGAAAGACTAAAGACTGGATGCAGTGCTTGGGCTAAAAGGACCCGTTTTGTAAGTGTTGAAGAGAACCGAGAGAACTTGCCTTGAAGGCTGTGATGAGCTTCTCAGGCAACATTTATTTCTTTGAAGAGAATCTGCACAGAGTGAATCACTGGCATCAACGTCCTCTGTTTATTTCCCTTCCTACACTTCAGCAAATGAAACATTACTGTTTTGACACCTCCATAAACTGAGTCTGCAGACTTGAAGGAACCTGTTGTTTGACACGCTTGAATAAGCCTTTACAGCATTTCCTGATCTGGCCCGAGTTCCCCAAAAGCATCGTGTAACAAAGATCATCGTTAAACGGTCGAGCGAGCAGCACAATGAATGCTCTCTCTCCTAGTTAAGATGCTCTTAGTGTTAAGAGGCTTTTGGGAAACCCGCCCCCTGTTTGTTTGTGCGCGTGGTTGATTTTTATGTCACGTTTTGTTGACACTTTCACTGAATGACCTGAGCTGTACTTTTCACAAATCACTGATCGGCCAATAGGCTGTCTCACGGTTGTGCAATTTTTCTCTTGGCTTTTAGATTGAAACAAATGTTATGTGCCGAGTGTGTAACGCTTACCTGTTGTTAAGAACTCGCTTTGAAATAAGAGCAGCATTGATGGCTAAAGATATTTTTGCACAACGTTTTGACTATAGATTTTCTAATTGTGGCCTACAATTTATTGTACCTAAGATGAAACTCTTGTAAACTCTTTTGTTTGATGAGCGATATGGAGGAATGATTATTGTTGAACCATTCCAAATTTTTTTCAAAAAGATCTGTAGCGTGTCCGTTTTGGTTCATCAGGGCTGTGTTTCTTTTAGGGTTTTGCGATTAGTTCAGTGTTAGGAACATCAGTCTGTAGAGCGAGGTAAGGAGCGTCAGTGCTTCAGTGGGGTTTTAGGAAGTTTTATCCATTATCGCAGTGTAGTAGGACAGCAATATATTAAAAACAAAAAACAACAAAAAAAAGGCATACAGAACTTTTTTTTTTAAATTCAAAAGTGAACGGAGAAACAGTCATTTTCCGAAAGTATTTGTTGATCATGCAATTTGCAGATGTATTAAATATGGAAAAGGAGAACTTCGAAACTTGGACCATTTTATCTCTTCCTTTATTTTATGCAAATTAACCAAAATGTTTCAAAGTGGTGGAAATCTACTGAGCAGCTGATTTTTTTTTTCTCTCTCTCCAGTTTTAGACTGTAGCTTGTATTTTATCATGACACTGTCTTGAGTTCTCATTCACGTTGCCTTCATCTAGAATGTAATATGAATTGTAATATAATGCTAATGAAATGCTTTCATGAGAAACATTCAGAATAATTACGAACATTTTGATTGGTATTTAAGAACTTCCTATAGATAAACACATATTTTACTAAATGCCCTCAAGTAAACACTAAAGAGAAGCTTATGGATGGACACTAAAAATTTCAGCCGTGTGTTGTTTTTTTTATAATTATAAATGTGGTGATCAATTAAATCAGCCAATCATAGTTTAGTCAGGAATTTCCCTTTGTTTGGTATATGCATGGTTTTGAACTCCTTTAAATAAGCTACAGGATTGACATGAGTATTTGAAGTGTTTGGATGTTTTTGCTCTGTTTATGGAACTACGAAAAGGAAAATCTCTGGTTTTGCTAATTCCTGGTCTTAATTGTGAAAATCATGATGTTTTCCAGATGATCGGGTGTGTGGAGGATGATTTACTTTTGTAATTCAGTCAAGTAAGCTGTGTTTCAGAACGCTGTTTGTATTACCAGCACTCTTTCAGTTGATCTTGAAATTATATTTCAAGGAAATATTTTGGTTTTATTCTGCAGTGTATATACACATTTGCTTAATCTTGCACATCTTGAAAGCGTAACTTAATGTCGAACTGTACGGATGTATATAAATGTTAAATTTTTGTCTGTAAATTGGGAACGATGGAAGCCCTCGGCGTAAGGTAACATTTTGTAATTTAAAGCGTGACATATCATGGTTTGAACATGATCAACAATGGTTATGTTTGAAGTAAAAATAATTGAGAAAATGCAGGTCATGTCCTTAAACTTGTACATTTTTTTTGTAAACTTCATATTGATGATCATGCTTGGTGTAATTGAATGAATTGTTTATAAATAATTACACTGTTTATTATGGAAATAAATGAAAAAAAAGACCTTGACTTCATGAATGGGTTCTATTGCCAGTTTGGATTTTTACAGTATACTGGTAATGTACTGGTGAAATGCTTTTAGGCTGAAGAGAAGTGTTTCAAGGTTTGTTTTTGTAGGGGGGGGCAAAAAAACGAGCATCATGCACATTTTACTTTCCATACCCAGTCAGTAATTCAAGAAATGAGTTTAATATAGTGCTCAAAAGGTAGGCGTGATCAGTATACACTATAACTGAGCATTTTGTAGCAGTACAATTTAAAGACAACAGTGGTGAAGGATTAAAAGTAGCAGACGTATGGGCCATAATTTTAAGTAAATCCAAAATAAATACCAACTACGCAGTGGGTGTCATCACCACCTCACTGCTCTGGAGTTTTCAATTTGGTCCGAAGTTCAGGTTACCATCTGAGTTTCTCTGCATGTTCTACATTTAGGTTTCCTCCCACCTCCTAAAATGTGCCAGGATGAAGACAAATTGCCCCTAGGTGCTTGGTTCCCTATGACAGAGTGGTGTCTCACCCAGTGTGTTCTCCTGTCACATGCCCAGTATTTCCGAGACAGACTCACAACCCAGCCCAGGATAAAATGTCATGATTTAAAAAAAGTTGTTTAATGTATTTATTTTCTCAATTTGACACACACACAGACAACCAAAACAAAAACGGAAAATGCCTCCGCATGTGAGTGCACACTTGTAGGACGTGGCGAGGGCTAGTGAGGAGTCTTAACATCCCGCAGCGTTGCCATTCACCTGCTCTTGGCTCCTGTTGGTCTGAGGGCTGGGAGGGATGACACGCTGGGCCTCGGTGGAGTTTCCCCTCACTGACAAGTGTTCCCATCCTCCCTGTATCAGCACAAAAGCACACATCCACTGTTAATCTGTACCCCTGCTTCTCAAAGCGGGTTCCAGGGACACCTGCATATTTATAGCCATCTAATCTAGGTCGGGGTTGCTTGCTGTAGGTGTACTGTTGAATTCTAATTGGTCAGACAGTTGATTAATTTTCAGTAAGCTCTGCTAGTATTTACAGCTACAAGGCAAATAAGTTTCATTTCTAGTAATACATTAGTTGAAACACTAGCTCACTCACGACCGCGAGTTGGCCTAGTGGTTGGCGTGTCTGCCTTTCGAGCGGAAGAGCACGAGTTCTACTCACGGTCGGGTCATGCCAAAGACCATCATAAAAATGGTACCTACTGCCATCTGGCAAGGCACGCTGCAATACAGATGTGAGTAGGGAGTCAAACTCTCATGGTTACCAGAGGACTAGCCCTCCACTAGCTATATAAGTGAGAAGCCGAGGGCTATAGACATGGAGATAAATGCTGCACCCATGTGCCTCAAGAGCTGGGTAGTACTAGGACAGGAGACTGCCTGGGAAGACCAGATTCTGGCATGGGACGGACTTTGACTTTTGATCTATCCTGATACCTTAACTTCACTGAAAAATCTAGCATTGGTATGACCTGGTAGCTGTAATGCAGAAACTGTTTGTACCAGTACTTACCAGTTGGGAGAGATAGTCTACCAGTTTGACCAGTTTGGAAACTGGTGGTCTGTCAGACTAGCAGGAGTTTTCTAACATTTGTGGCTGTTTTTTTTTTTTCTTTTTTTCCACCAACTCCAATCCTGTCTGTGTTCAATCAGGATTGGAGGCTGGCAGGAGTTCTCTGATCAGCCAATCTTTTTTCCCCCATCCAGTTAATTCCAGTCCACTAATCTGATTGGATAAGTGGCATGTATGTGTTCGCTACATAAAATTCCACTGCCTTGTTAAAAAGGTTTGCCACATTAGAGTTAGCAAGATCATCAGCAGACATGGTAAATTATACTTTTCAGCACCTTTAGCTGGAACCTTCAGCTAACCTTCAGCTAACCTTCAGAGGAACAATTGATTAGATGTTGATGCCAATCTGGCAATGTGTGTGGAACCAGAATCCATATATGTATGCAGAGCCACGATTTTTTTTTTTACCTGTTCTCAACGTAACTCAAAAATTAGTGAATGGATTTGGATGAAATTTGGAGGAAAGGTGAGCCATGGGCTGAGGAACAATTAGATTGTTGTTGATCCATGATCTAATTAGATTTTGATGCAAATCTGGATATGTGGCTCAGCAGAGGTATGCACTCCACCCCGTGCTTTTTTGGTTGTTGTTTTTTTAGTGCTAATCCAGCTTACCGCACCTCTTGGTCTGGAGAACATACATGCTTTGGGTTTGCATTGGTTTTAAGTGCAACCTTCTTCAGAAGATGTCAGCCAATGGGAGATGACCATCAGTCAAACTTATTTGGCGACAGTTCCTAAGGAGTGGTTTTTGTAATCGTGAATAATAGTAGTGGTATGAGGTTAGGAACTAAAATATTTGCACAGTCCATCATTAAAAAGAGTCGGTCTTTGGTTAAACTGTAATAACAGCTCAGACGCAGCCAGACGAGTCCGATGTTTGGTTTAAACATGCTTATAATGCTGAGGGTTGTGTTTTTAAAGCCAGTTCGGCGTCCTGCTCTCGGTGTATTGAGACGGTTATTAAGTTTGCAAGAATTTGCATAAACCACCTCATGGAAATATCTGAGCTGTTAAAGAAGATGGAGATTTTATATATATCCTGTATAAAATATAATATAATTGAGCATTACTGATAGTCAGGACCTCTTTCTAAGATTAAGATGTTTATTATTTTCCCATCACAAAGGTGTTTTATTCCTGACTGTAACGAAGTGCTGGCACTGGAGACTCCTTCTGTAAATGTTAAATAAATAAATGTCTAAACCTGCGGATTTAGTCCTCCTTCAGCACTTTGGATTTACAGTGCATTATGGGTAATAATACATCACATACATCACATAGGTCACATTATCCAGAGAACATCACTGTCAACTACTAAACAGTAAGTAGATAATAAACTAAAGGCCTGTTGTGGTAAGGTACTTGTGTGTGTGTTTTGAATTTGGACGTCTTCCTAAATTCTTTATTATGTTTGGATTACAATTTGGATTTGTTCGATAAACTTGGCTTTCAGACCTGGATTAAATTCTGGCTCTTTTGTCTTCAGCATCTGTTTAGTTAATAAACGTCACGTCCTCAGCTTTGGGTCCAGCTTCAAGTACATTTTAGCGTTTTTTTTCCCCTATTGAACACACCCAGCACAATCTGATGATGGATCCCTTCTGTTGACTCAGGTGTGAAATTAAAGATCCCGACCAAAACCAAACCCTGATTTCTGGCACTGATGTTTCATTTCCTCTTGACTCACCACAGTACAGGAAGTTTTCGGGTCCATCTGCAGGAACCATTTCAGTGGATAAATTATTATTATTGGACCTTGTTTGCATTATTCAACCACTGAAGTGAAACTTACTTTATTCATGCAAACTGAGGATACTGTAAGTGAGCAAAAGTGAGATTTTTCATCAAACCTGTTCTGAAAACCGCAGCTTGTCATGATACAGGAAGCTTTGACACTGGAGACTCCTTCCATAAGTGCTCAATAATTGTCTCTTTACTTTAAGAAATCTTCACTGTACTAACGTCTGCTGTCCCTGTGAATTAGCTGTTACTATGGAAACAATAATGCATTAGAACAAGCACATTAATAATATACATTACAGGCCTTTAGCAGACGTTCTGATCCGGAGTGACGTGCAGCACGCCCAGAGCAGCCGGGGGGGTTTGGTTCCTTGCTCAAGGACACGTGAGCCATTCCTACGGGTTCAGGGAATCAAACCAGCAACCTTCTGATTCCAAAGCTGCTTCACTAACCATCAGGCCATGGCTTCCCTCAATATAAATCTCTACGACCATCAGAGCTGCAGTTAACACACAAATAAAACACTAACGAGCGTTTTCAGGATGGAAAATGTCTGAAATGTCTACGGTCAGGATTTTGGACCTAATTTTTTTTAAAGGTTCAGCGATATGACAGCTGGAGGGTTGGATTACTATTAGACAATTAGACTGTGTGTGTGTGTGTGTGTGTGTGTGTGTGTGCGCGTGCGTGTGTGTCCTGCTTTCCTTCTGTTTCTGTTTTGTCTGGGTGGAATGTTTGATTCCTTTCTTATTATGCGACTTTCCAGTCATTATGGCTTTCCTCAACTTTTTATTCCTTTTTCACCTCTCTCTCTCTCTCTCTCTCTCTCTGCCTCTCTCTCTCTCTTTCTCTCTGCCCCTCTCTCTCTCTCTCTCTCTCTCTCTGTTTCTCTGTCTCTCTCTCTCTGTCTGTTTCTCTCTCTGTCTCTGTTTCTCTGTCTCTCTCTCTCTCTCTCTCTCTCTGTCTGTCTCTGTTTCTCTGTCTCTCTCTCTCTTTCTCTGTCTGTTTCTCTGTCTCTCTCTGTTTCTGTTTCTCTATCTCTCTCTGTTTCTCTGTCTGTCTGTCTCTTTGTCCATTTTTCTCTCTCTCTTTGTCTGTCTTTCTGTCTGTTTCTCTCTGTGTTTTTTTCTCTCTCTCTGTCTGTCTTTCTCTCTCTCAGTCTGTCTCTGTTTCTCTCTCTCTTTTTCTGTCTTTCTGTTTCTTTCTCTCTCTATGTCTGACTCTCTCTCTGTTTCTCTGTCTGTTTCTCTGTCTGTCTCTCTGTCTGTCTGTCTGTCTGTCTGTCTGTCTTTCTGTCTCTCTCTGTGTTTCTTTTTCACTCTCTCTATGTCTGTCTGTCTGTCTGTCTGTCCGTCTGTCTCTCTCTTTGTTTCGCTGCCTCTCTGTCTCTCTCTCTCTGTTTCTCTGTCTGTCTGTCTGTCTTTCTCTCTCTCTTTCTGTCTGTCTGTTTCTCTCTGTGTTTCTTTTTGTCTCTCTCTCTCTCTCTCTCTCTGCTTCTCTGTCTGTCTGTCTGTCTGTCTGTCTGTCTGTCTCTTTGTCTGTCTTCCTCTCTCTCTCAGTCTGTCTCTCTCTCTTTTTCTTTTTCTCTCTCTCTATGTCTGACTCTCTCTCTCTGTTTCTCTGTCTGTCTCTCTCTCTGTCTGTCTGTCTGTCTGTCTGTCTGTCTCTCTCTCTCTGTCTGTCTGTCTGTCTTTCTGTCTCTCTCTGTATTACTTTTTCTCTCGCTCTCTGTCTGTCTGTCTCTCTCTCTCTCTCTCTCTCTCTCCCTCTATGTCTGACTCTCTCTCTCTCTCTCTCTCTCTCTCTATGTCTCTCTCTCTCTCTCTCTGTTCTTGATGGTGGTTTGGAAATAAAATGTAAAAAGTGCCACGTTTCTCTCTCGCTCGCCTGTAAACTTGTATGAGGCACTTATCCAAAAGGTCACGTTAATGACAGCTTATCAAATTAAGCGTTTAGGAGTGTGCCGGCTGTTCCTGGATCTGTTCAAGCTTTTTTTTCGATAAAAATCTCCCCACAGATCAGCAGTCGTGATTCTGCTGTGTGAATGAAAGGCCATATGTGCGATCTGGAGAAATGTTTTAAGGAAATGGAAAGATTCAGGAAAGAAAGGAGACGATGATGAACGTCCGGGCCTCAGCTATGTCTCACTTCACTGAGTAATTATTAAAACACACTGCTTACACACATGGTGTGACGTGTGTGTGTGTGTGTGTGTGTGTGTGTGTGTGATGACTGACTCAGAAGTGGCTTTCAGAAGTTTCGTTTTGTGTTAATCATTACTGCTTATTCCATGATGTGTTTGGGGTCAGTCAGCTGTCCCATGAGGGTGGCAGCACCTGTCACTTAGTTCATCAGGACGTGGCCATCACTACATCAGTCCATCAGGGTGTGGTTACAGTTTAATCAGTCCATCAGGGCATGACCACAGCTTAATCAGTCCATCAGGGCGTGGTTACAGCTTAATCAGTCCATCAGGGCATGACCACAGCTTAACCAGTCCATCAGGGTGTGGTTACAGCTTAATCAGTCCATCAGGGCATGGTTACAGCTTAATCAGTCCATCAGGGTGTGACCACAGCTTAATCAGTCCATCAGGGCATGACCACAGCTTAATCAGTCCATCAGGGTGTGGTTACAGCTTAATCAGTCCATCAGGGTGTGACCACAGCTTAATCAGTCCATCAGGGCGTGGCTACAGCTTAGTCAGTCCATCAGGGCGTGGCTACAGCTTAATCAGTCCATCAGGGTGTGCTTACAGCTTAATCAGCCCATCAGGGCGTGGCTTCCTGCTAGTTACATTATACTGTATAATAAGGATTGGGATTAGGATTTATATTTTACTGAATCAATCTTTGAATAAATATGAATTATGTATCACTTTTTGAATTATATAACCTAAAAGTGATATTAGACGTAACAATTTTCAGATGTAGCTTCGACTGATTTATGTAGCATGCTAATTTATTCGCTGTCTAATAATCCACGTCAGTTAGCAGCCCGTTTATACGATCCTTTCCTTTACATTCTAAATGTTGGATTTCGTTTTAACTGTAATTTAAAGTCCCGCTGTTAATCTCGTTATGTTTTCTGGTTTATGCTTGAAATCATTTGATTGTGTCAAAGACAGATCTCATGGTTTTAGCAGATGTGTGCCGTATATCTTCGGGCTTGAGGTTTGTGGTTGTTGATGCCGTTTGGAAACTCGTCTCTCTGCTATAAAACTGATTCTGGGTTCTTCTGCTGAAAGCGTTTAGGAGCTTCTGGATCTTTTCCAGCTCATAAAACTGGAGAACGTGTGGAGCGGTGGCTTTTAAGACGAGCAGGTGAATACAGTCGATTCGCATGCCGTGGGGAGAGATTTCCAACCGACTCATACAAACAGAGCGCAACGAGGGGAAGCAGAGCGTGAGGAAAGACGTTGAGGTGTCAGGGTCCAGCACCTGCAGGGAAAAACTTACGAAAGTTAAATTCAGGTTTGGTTTTTTCTTTTTACATGAACTGAAGTTCAGGATTGTCCCAGGTTTCCACTCTCAATGCGTTTTCCAGGATGATGAGTTCTACTTAGATGCTTTTGTTTGAGTTCATATCATGCACTTTAGTTCGCATTACAGTGTGCTTTTATTTCTGCTCTGTGATTGGTTGATTACTCTAATGTGTTCACCTGTTCTGTGTTAAGCCTTTGATGAGTTTGTCTATTTCTACCCTCTCTTTTCTTTTCTTCATCACCTTGTTTATGTTCATTTTTCTATAGATACGTTCAGAGTTCTGTTTCCCTGTTTCTGTATAAATCCATTTGACACTCATGCCTAATTTTTTAAACGTTTGCTCATGGACTCATGCCCAGTGTATTGTCTCCTACAGTGGGGCTTGAAAGTTTGTGAACCCTTTAAAATTGTCTATATTTCTGCATAAATATGACCTAAAACAGCATCAGATTTTCACACAAGTCCTAAAAGTAGACAAAGAGAACCCAGTTAAACAAATGAGACAAAAATATTATACTTGGTCA
>JAPEKM010000014.1:3071408-3081716 GCA_027575975.1 Cathorops multiradiatus
TACTGTGAGGTCAAATGTCCATCCCCAAATCACAACTTAATAAGGTGTGTAGTCTACCGGGCGGAGGCATCCCCATCAACGCTGTTGGCGTCGAGTTCTATCTAGTTCTCTCCTGTTGTACAAATTTGTATCCCACAATGCCTTGTGCAAATGGAGAAAGCTCACCACGCCATGCATGACTTTAGTATCTTGAATTGGATCATGGTGAAGCAGGAAAAAATACACTGCAAAAAAAGGGGGTCTTCAAACAAGATAAAAAACACTACAACTAAGGGAAAACGTACTCAAAACAAGTGAAAAAATCTGTCCATGCAGCAAGATATTTTCACTTGGTAAGATTTCTTAAATCAAGATTTTGGAAAGTCTTGTTTCTAGATTTAATAAAGGCATTTGGAAGGCTTAAAATAAGACAAATATGCTCATTATAAGCCGAAATGACTTGAGATTCAACTTTTTCTAGTGCTAAATGAAGTGAAATATACTAAATACAAGATTTAATACCTTGAAAAGCAACTTTTTGCAACCTCAAAATGAGTGAAACATACAGAAAACGAGCATAATAAAATACTGGTTTTAAGATTATACATCTTGAAAAGCAACTTTTTGCCACCTCAAAATACGTGAGATGTACTGAAAACAAGCATTTACATCTTTTTCCTTTGGCAAATTAAGCTCAATATTAGCAAAGGAAATACTAAATGTAGACTAACCCTAGAGTACAATATTCCAGAATGACTGAACTCTGTCTTAAACCAAGATCCATGATGATCTTGAAACGAGGCAGTCTTCATGTCAAAACTAAACCTTAACAAGGCATTTTTCACAATATACATAAAAAACAACCAGAATGACTTGTAAACATATTCAACATTTATTATTACCACTCTTTGTTCACACAATCACAATTCTCAGCTCTTATGAAGCAGCATTTTCCAACATTGTATCCTGAAATGCAGGCTTTGAATACATCTCTTCACATTTCTCTCAGTCCTTATGAAGCAGCATGTTAACAGTCCTTATGAAGCAGCATTTTAACATTGTATGCTGAAATACAGGATAGGTAACACTTAAGGGATACCCCACTCCCAGGTGAAATTGAGCCTGGCTTTGGCAGCACAGACATTTGAAATAGTAACCTTGGAGTACAGCAACTACGTTATGCCCAGCAAAGCAATCGTCACCTATATTAACATCTTATTTGCTGTGAAGGGTGGTTGGCAGCACAAAGACTGTACCTTCAGAAGCGTCCTCTCTATGCTGATCTTTGATGGGTCAAAATCACAGTGGCTGGGTTACCTGAAAAACTTTTCTGCTCACTTGCGCAACTCCAGGGACTGTGGTCAGTGACTCAATTTCGCTCAGGATTGGGGTATATGTTTAAGACAAACAACTTAGATTTACTGGGTCCCCAGTAATATAAACAAATAAAATTCTCAGCCATTATGAAGTAGTGTTTTTCCAACATTGTAACCTGAAATGCAGGCTTTGATTAAGGAATACCCCACTCCCAGGTAAAATTGAGCCACTCACCAAAGTCCCTAGATTTGGATAAGTGAGCAGGAGTTTTCCAGGTGACCCAGCCACTGCCTCAATTTCACTTTGGGGTGGGGTATTGGTTTAAGACCAACACCTTAGATCCACTGAACAATTACAAGAACAGCAATTAACTTGTGAAATAGTAACATAATTAGTAACCGACAACTGACAGATTTACTTCTCAATGAATGCTTTCCACTCAGCCATTGCTTTTTTGTATGAACTAGTGGCATCTTTCTCGTGGAGGGCGTCACCAATGACCTCCGTTTGAATTACAGAGAGCAGGGTTGCCACACATTTGGGGTATGTTAAGTGCAATGTATAATAGTACGCCATCAACACCAAAATCCCTTCTGAAAAATCTTCTTGCTTGAGGGTGGTCACAGGTACATTACCGACAGCCACGATGGTAGTTGAGCCATCAAAGAGGAGAACTGGAGAGCAGAGAGGACGCTTCTGCAGGTAGAGAACAGGGTCTTGGTTTGACTGGAACAGAAAACAAGAATGTGCAGAGAGAGAAGAAAAAAAAAAAAGTTAAACATCCGGCAACCATTGGCTTGAGTCCCCAAATGAAATTCCTGTACAAAAAACAAGACTTAACATTCTAAAAACATTATTACTTTACAATAGGGGAGGGAGGAATGCATTAACTATGATTCCTACAACATTTAAGCTCATGCCTTTCTGTATTTCATCAGAATTATTACGAGTATGGCTGAAAGGCTGCAATTTTTGCCCAGCTCAGAAGTTATCCAAGTGTCAAAAACAGCTGACTGCACTGGGTAACAGACATATCATGTAAAAATGTAGTATTGCTTAGTAACCGACAAGCTGATGCAAAGTTGCAGAATTTGAGGTTTTTGTGAATATTTGCTTACCTTCAGGATATGAATAAGTGCCTCACTGCAAGCAAGCTTCTTTGGTGGCAAAACGGATGAGGGGAAGAGGGCTGGCAGTGCATTGAAGAGGGCCAGTGTGAAATCCACTAAAGAATAGAAGGACTGGTCAGAACATTCTAATACATGTAAAAAGGGCTCTACATTAACCCATTGATGCTGGATATTGCATTGTGCAACATTGGCCCTGGCGCATGAAGCTGCTTGACAACATTCAGGATCGAATTTTATGAAAAATCTTGGTTAGAGTTGAATGAACACATTCCAATGCAAGAAGAGGGTCTTAACATTTAAATACAACTTATTGCATGTTTTTATGTGCTTCAGAGGCTAAGATATTTAGGTTTGTGTATGCTGAGGGCTATTTCTTAAAAAGGGCTTAGGCATCCAGCACCCTTTTTTGCAGGTGCTTTAGGCCTCAATGGGTTAACAAGCAAACTTGAAATTTCAGTTTGGTTGATAGAAAAGAAAATGTACTAGGCATTAGTCTGGTGATGGGAAAGGGTTCATTTGGAGCCCTGCATGTACATATAAATATGGAACAGTAACTTACCACTGCGAACATCCAAAGGAAAAGGGGGTTTGAGGACTTTCTTCCACACGCTGTAGAACTGCACCTTTGTGCAGAATTCTGTCCATCTTCCTTTTACCTCCTCGATGTATCTGCGGTTAGTGCCATCTACTATGCGCCGTAGCTCATCCATTGCCTGAAACATCGTAAAACACTTAATAATGTGTTCAAAACCCTTACAAAATACACAGTAATTGAGGTTCAGGTAAGACCAAAAAACAAACATACATTTCGAACATCTTTAAAGCATGGATATGCATCCAGGATTTTTGAAGGTCGGTCTTCTTCCTTGGTAACATCTGAATCAATGAAGGCCCGTCTGGCATCGAACTCAAGGTCCAAAATTTGCGCCACATCATTTTGATTGGGTTTTGCATTAGGCTTGCTGTACATGTTGCTCAAGGTTTTGTAGTGTCTGGCCTGCATCTTCAGACTGTCGAGGCCCACTGAAATGACAATAAACAAAGACATTTTAATCACCACAGGGTAAACGACACATGATTAAAATACAAATTATGTTTTGCAAAACTTATGAACAACAATGACAGGCTGAGAAGTGTGCTGAGGAGGGCTTAAGCAACATCTTTTGCAGGCATGGTTGGTGAGGGTGCAGGTGACGAAGAGCTGGATGATGGCGTGGATGCTTTGGTGCCACTCTTTGCCTTCTTTGGCACAGGGGGATCTCGTGGGGACGCTTCTTGAGAAATAATGGGGGAAAAAAATACGTATTATGGCCTCGTAAACTAGCCCCACCTGCCAGCAGCCAAAATGATTGATTTATTCCCAAAAACATCCAAAAGGTTATGCAACATCAGCAGACAACTAGCAAACAGCAATACCTTTTGGGAAAATATTTGGAGTCGGCCTATGTTAAGAATTTTTTAAATGTAAACAAAATCTGCCCCCATTAGAATAGCTCAGGTCTCGGAAAGGGCTGAGACGAAAATTGCAGCATCACCGGGTACTGACAAGTCAAGGGTAGCGTGAGCAATACAACAGCATATTGAAATTGACTGAAGTGGCCCTTTAACAAGGCTGACAGGCTGAGAAGTGTGCTGAGGAGGGCTTACCGTCAACATCTTTTGCAGGCATGGTTGGTGAGGGTGCAGGTGAGGAAGACTTCGATGGCGTGGATGCTTTGGTGCCACTCTTTGCCTTTTTTGGCACAGGGGGATCTGGTGGGGACGCTACTTGAGAAATAATGGGGAAAAAATATTACACATCATTATTAAAATGAATACAACCAAAAGGCATAGATTAAGTATAGTGCAACTTTGGTTCAACAAAGAACAAATAAAACAAAAATAAAAACCTTATAGTTTCATGACTTGACTATAGTCATTGTTAGTTTTGCACACCTGCACTGGAGTGGTCCTCACTGCTCTCCAGAATTACAGTGTCAGCCGAGCCGCTCGTGTCTGTCAAATCTGTGTCAATGTCGCTGTTGTCTGCACCGAAGAGAGTCTTTGCTGCACCAAGAACGGAGCCCTGTCTCTTTCTTGGGGATCTCATATTCTGGAGTCGCTTGAACATTTTGGTGTAGATGGTCAGCTGTGGTGAAAGAACGTTAGGTAAGTAGTCTGTTTTTTTTTTTTTTGTTTACCTGTTCGTTTTGGTTTAGTAGAGAAGAGTACGTTTATTTGTCTGGCACAAAAAGTACTACTATATACTACACATTTCAACAAAAGAAACAGTCTACCACAAAGTTAATGGTAATCCAACAAGGTGTCAAATACCCTGATAAGATTAGTGGTAGAGTGAAAGGATTTCAGTGACCTGAAAGATTCACTGTTAATTTAGTGCAAGAATGACTCATTTGACAGAGTGGTATGGCACAGATCAGAGAGTAGTACACATTCCAATTGCAAAAGCCAGAGTCCTAATGCACAGTCCAGGTAGATAGCTAGTGCAGTATTCAACACACACACACACACTCTGATGGTGGTGGGTTAGAGCTTGTAGAAGGAGGTAATTTAGACATTACCAAAGAGATTGAAGGCAAAGAGATATATTTTTTAAGAAAACAAGATAAAGAAAACATTACTTACATGTGGCATAGTTGGATCAGCATCACGTAGCATGGGGTAATATTCAATAATCTTCTGCGACATGACTTTCATTTCCAGCTTGGAGGGGTAGCTTGCTTCTTTTCCCAATGGACTAGCGCGCAGGATTGCAACCATGCTTGTTATGGTGTTTCTTATTAATCTGCAACACAGCTCCTTCGACATCTTGAACCCCCTTTCCTTCCCATTCCGGAGGAGTGCGAAATACTGACCCCGCACCAAATCCAGTTCAGAGTCCGTGTACACAACATATTCTGGAGGATCTGGCATTTTCATCTTTTTGTCATCAGATATGGGAGTGGAGGTTTGAGGTTGGCACAGTTGCAGAGAAGTAGTTGAGGAGGGCATGCTCCTATATACACTGCAAGCACTTGCATCTTGGTCCATATCTCCAGACTAGGATTATGCAGGATGCAAACAAAATGCATGGGGACAATTAGAAATACAGCTAATGTTTAACACAATTTAATGTTCATAATATAGATAGATAGATCTGATGCAACTTACATTTTCATTGATAAAATCCCAAAGTTTTCTCCTTCGAAGGAAATTTTCAGGGCCAGGGAAAAGGTCTTGTAAGTCCTCCCGACTAAGGGCTTTCAAGGTGTGCTCATCAACACTTGCAGCTGTAGACGGCAAATAAATATATGTTGTGTAAAGCAAAGCCAAGTTACAGAACCAAGCAACATAAAAGGTCACTTGTCTCTCTCAGAGCTCCAATACGTGTATAAACGCTTTATCTAGTTGCCTGTGCTATGAAGCCTCTTAAAAGTGCACTGTGTAATAATTCCTCTCTTTATCGGTTTCCAGAATTCATGCTGCACATTAATAAATGTTACCACTTTCACAAATACTTGCCAACATCAAAATTCTAAGTGATTGGGCAACTTGCAATTTTCATACATGAAAAAGGGGATCTTCTCCCAGGTCCACCATTTTGAACTTCCAGATATAGACATTTCCAGCTTCAAAACCTGTTGTACTTTGGTCATACTAGAAGCTATGGGTATATTATTTAGTATATATTCATGAAAAGTTTAAATATGACAATTGACAGCACAGTTTCAATGAACAGCATAGCTACAATACCTACTCTGGTCACCATCCTACACAGTGCAGTGCCATTTTGAATTTCCAGAAATAGCCATTTTTTGCTGCAAAAATGACTGTACTTGGGCCATACTAGAAAAGATTAGTTTACTACGAAGTAAACGTTCATGAAAATATCAAATTTGGCAATAGGCAACGCAGTTTCAATGAGCAGCATAGTTGCAGTACCTTTTTTGACCATTTCCTGCACAGTGTACCTTTAATTATATAAAATATAAATTATTATTAGTGACTTACCGTCCAATACAGAACGAGTGGCTTCGTCAAAGCCATCCATTCTCTTCAGGTTGGGCGGCAGGCTATAACAAAAACAAAGCCAGAATTCATTAGCAGGAAAAAAGGTGGATATGCATGCACACTTAATACCTACACTCTCTGCTGTAGCCATGCAGACAGCGACTAGTGATATTGCACTCAATGAAACAGTTCAGCGTCGTCTCGCTGCGGAAACTTCTAAAGCTCAAATTAAGCAAATGCACGACGAGGATCACGCTGCATTCGCATGCATTCGTCACGCATTCGCTGTCGGCGAGTCGTGATGGAAAATCCCAGAATTGCCATTTTCAAGTCCAATTGGTTTACAAGACTTCGGTCTAACAATCCATTCGGTGTGCCCCCACTCTCGGTCATGGCTACTGTGGTGTAAGGTGTAACACACACATTTGCTTACAAATTATACCGTTTGTGTATACTCGGAACATGATGAATAAAGTTGGTTGTTCAAATCGGAAAACGCGGGCGTTGCTAATGCTAAAATGGCCGCCAAACGACAAGACTAGCAACTATGCTAGCAGTGCCCGAAAAACACGCGGTTCGAGTGTTAGCTACAACCAAATTACACCACAGTGATGATGAAAAGCACACGCATCTAATAAAAATTACATACACCATCGTATGAATTACGTACACACGCTTGTTAATAGCGCGAACGTGTCTGGGTGGGGTTTCATCCACCATAATCCCCTTTTCAAAGATGGAAGTTGGCAGACATGAATGCACGAGCAAACACCAGTTAGCTTGCTAAGCAAGTGACCAGGCCAGTTGAATTGACAAACAGGAACAGTCACAGAAAACCCCCTTATAAAACACGATTGTAGCGACAAAATAAAAACAGTTACGCTTCCTTACCTTGATTGGGCCGCTCCTTCGTGTGTCTTCTTTGTCTTCCAAATATTAGCTGTTGTACATGTGGGGACTCACGCGGTTTGAAACTCGACCTTGAAATCACTTCACTGAGCTGACGTAATCGACGTTGGAACGTTGGATGCCGTAAACTGAGGATGCGAATAAAATATCACGTATTATTTTACTTTTTTAAAATGTTAAAAGTTTTTTACAACAACATATTCATCATATTAAAATAAATTAAATGAAACGAGACTGGAGATGTTTCCTGTTAAAATAACCAATACAAATGACCATCCACCCCATGCACGGTCATCAGCCAGCGACACAATAACAGTGCAGACAGCATTAATAACTGCGACAGTTAGTCGGCATCATGGCGGCCTGGAGGTGTTGGATATGTGTCGTCTTTGTTGCCCTTAGTCTTAAAGTCCTATTAAGCCATATTAATGCAAGTCATAGTCGCAGCCCCGATTTTTGGGTTTACTGTGGTATCGATGGATGTGAAAAGGACTTTAGAGTTTTCAACTCTTTTTTTCGCCACATTAAACGGACGCACCTCCAGTATTACATGACTGGACGTCCGCCGCGTTGGAGTACAACTGATTCTTCTCACTCTTCGGAGCAGGAAACATTTGGTGTGTCAGTTTTTGCCAACTGTACCACTCTTGCAGCGGTCACAACTGTTGTCGTTCCTCCAGCTGCCGTCCCACCTGTTGCCTCTCTACCTGAACCTGACGTTGTCGGTCCGTCTGTAAGTTTCCATTTATTTCAATCTCTCAGTGCCAATGACGACGGACGGTCGTCCCTACTCATTCGTCCTGAATCATGGCTTGTTTTTCTCCACAAGGAGAAATGAGCCGAGATGTTTTCAACTACTGTAAGATGTGTGGAAACAATCTCATAGACTGTGCTGTTCTTGTGCTTTTTAATTGTAAACAAAGTAGTGTCTTGTGAAGTTAATGTGAACTTGTACAGAGACGGGTATTTACTTGGTTATTAATAGCCATATCACAGCTTTAGTCAGTTTTACACACAAACCTCATTGTCTATGCTTTCTGAAGGGGGATGCTGTTGCTGTGACATCCAGAGCCGTACCTGATATGGCGAGATCTGCAGCTGCATTTGCCATCAGCATCCGAGAACAGGGTCATTTGTCACAGGTAAATTTGGCTTGATGGACAGATGCTGAACTAATGATTTAATGGTAAATTAATGGTAATTTATGTGTACATTCTATTGTAGTTCCTTTCTGTACTATAATGTTAATTGTGGGCCTGTAATCAATAGTTATTTGAGGGTAATTCTTTACACATGTATTTTCACAGAGAACTGTCAGGAGTGTCATCTCAGGGGTGCAACAGTACCAAGCTGCTCTCCTGCACACACTAAGGGACAGAGTCCAAAGGGTGTTTGAAGACCATCCAGAGACAACTGCTCAGCTCCAGAATGAGACTTTGGCTACATTTGATGCATTCATGGATCCTTTCTCAACCACAGCATATGGACAGAATAAAACCATGAGGGAACTATTCAATCCAGTCAACCCAGAGGAAGTTGTAGTATCCCAGAAGATTTGCTGGGTAAAGCGTGGTCATTCAAGGGTCATGGCCTTGAAGAATAAAAGTTTTTACTATATACCACTCATTCAGAGTCTTAAGCAGTTACTGAGCAATTCTAGAATCTTCTCCATGCTGACCACTATTCCACAAAGAAGTAGAGAGGGATTCCTGTATGATTTTACTGATGGAGCTCTTTTTACATCCCATCCATTATATTCTCAAAGGCCAAATGCTTTGCAAATACTATTGTACAGTGATGAAATAGAGATCTGTAATGCTTTAGGGCCCCATGCCTCTGCAAATAAATTATTGATGTTTTATTATAGTTTAGGTAATATTGATCCCAAATTCAGGTCCAAGTTGGCTGCAATAAGGCTCCTTGCTATTGCCAAGGCGAACGATGTTTCTCAATGGGGTGTTGATGTTATACTAAAAAGAATCCTGGAAGATCTAACACTTCTTTACAATGGTGTTAGGATTGAAACCTCAAGTGGTGAAATTGAGTTATTTGGTGCTGTAATAGCCGTTTGTGGAGATACACTTGCCCAACATGACCTTGCTGGGTTCAAACAAGGTGTAGGGTTTGCTTATAGCAAATGTAGAAACTGTGAATGTTCCTTTAATGACATGCAAAGCATGTATGATGAGAATTCGTTTACAGCAAGAAATTTGGAAAAACACATCAGGCAATGTGTTGAAATAGACAAAGCAAGCACAGAAACATTGAAAGCATCCCTCAAAACCACTTATGGGATTAACAGAAGAAGCAGACTAATTGATTTTCCAGCATTTGACATGATAAAACAAACTCCACAGGATGTAATGCATGTACTTTTTGAAGGTGTTGCTCCAATGGAAATAAAACTTGTGTTGAAAAAACTTATTCTGTCAGGTCATATACAATTAGATGAGATTAACTCAGCTATCATAAATTTTCCTTACTCTCCTCTGGATATGCGAGATAAGCCATGCCCTATTAGTGTCAACACCTTAGCTGCAAATGACAATAAATTGAAACAGTCGTGTGGACAAATGTTAATACTTTTAAAAATAATACCTTTTCTTTTTAATGATCTGGATAATGAGCATGTCACATTTATTCTCAATTTAATTCAGATTGTTCAAATTGTCCTTGCTCCTGTTATTTCATTACAAACTGTATTACAGCTCAGGCACATGATTGAGCAGCATCTGCACCAATTCAAAGAACTCTTTCCTGAAGCCAATGTAATTCCCAAGCAGCATTACATGCTACATCTACCAAGCCAGATTATATCTCTTGGTCCTTTAGTAAGAACTATGTGTATGAGATTTGAAGCCAAGCATAGCTATTTTAAGCAATGGGCTTCCAAATTAAATTTCAAAAATGTTTGTAAATCACTTGCAAACCATAATCAGTTCCTTGAATGTTGCAATGAAATAGGCATTGAGCATCCAATTTT
>JAPEKM010000014.1:6347940-6359947 GCA_027575975.1 Cathorops multiradiatus
TCTTCCGGGTTTAGTGTATTGTGACGCCGCCACACCAGCGCCACATACAGGCCTGGCATATGTACTACAGCGTTTTGCGTCATTTCCAGTGAATCGAAACGGCGGCGTGTTTACGAAGATTTTTTCAAAACGACAGCGTATTGGGTGAGGCCGCGTACTCGTGTGGACGGGGCCTCAATCCCTAGCAGACATAAGCAGTGTGTATGTACGTGTGCGTGTGTGAGAGAGTGTGAGTAAGGAATGATGGCGGCGAGACGGGGAATTTTATTGTGGCACTGCAATAGTAATGTTTCATTAAAGCAGCCAGGAAAGGGCCAAACAATCAGCAATAAAAGCGTATGTGAGCATGGATGTGTCCTCTGGGTGCGCTAACTTCCTGCCTCTGCAGTGTGAAATCACTCTCTGTTCTCTGTCTTGCTCACTGTGTCTCTATGTCTCTCGCTCTTACACACACACACACACGCATGCTCTAGGGGAGGGTGAAAGCCAGCAGGCTCACACACAGTGTGCATCTTCAATCACCTCTGCCCCATTAACAACTCTGCAGTACATAACAACTCCAAACGATTGTCAGGAAAACAGGCAATTACAGCTGCAAACACACCAAAAGCTTTTTGTGCAGCTGTAAAAGACCCACAACCACTGAGGTCACGTGACTCCACCACCATTAGCCCTCTGTATTCTGTTCTGTTCTTTGTGTTCCTCTCCATTCTGTTCTGCTCTGTATGGCTCTTACAGAACAAAACAAAATGCGGGAGAGAACCGTACAGAGCAGAACAGAATAAAATGTGGCAGAACGGAACCATACAAAGTCGAACAGAATGCAGTAGAACAGAACCATACAAAGTAGAATAGAATGCAGTAGAGAAGCATCTACAGCAGAGCAGAACAGGACAGAATGTAGCAGTACAGGAGCATACAGAGTAGAACAGAATAGACTGTAGTAGAACAGGACCCTACCACACACAACAGGACCATACAGAGTAGAACAGAACAGAATGTAGCAGAACAGGACCCTACCACACAGAACAGGACCATACAGAGTAGAACAGAACAGAATGTAGCAGAACAGGACCATACAAAGTCGAACAGAACAGAATGTAGCCGAACAGGACCCTACCACGCAGAACAGGACCATACAGAGTAGGACAGAACAGAATGTAGCCGAACAGGACCCTACCACACAGAACAGGACCATACAGAGTAGAACAGAACAAAATGTAGCAGAACAGGACCATACAGAGTAGAACAGAACAGCATGTAGCAGAACAGGACCATACAGAGTAGAACAGAACAGAATGTAGCAGAACAGGACCATACAGAGTAGAACAGAACAGAATGTAGCAGAACAGAATCATACAGAGTAGAACAGAACAGCATGCAGCAGAACAGGACCATACAGAGTAGAACAGAACAGAATGTAGCAGAGCAGGGCCATACAGAGTAGAGCAAAACAGAATGTAGCAGAACAGGACCATACAGAGTAGAACAGAACAGAATGTAGCAGAACAGAACCATACAGAGTAGAACAAAACAGAATGTAGCAGAACAGAACCATATAAAAAGTCGAACAGAACAGAATGTAGCCGAACAGGACCCTACCACGCAGAACAGGACCATACAGAGTAGAACAGAGCAGAATGTGTCGGAACGGGACCCTACCATGCAGAACAGGACCATACAGAGTAGAACAGAACAGAATGCAGCCAAACGGGACCCTACCACGCAGAACAGGACCATACAGAGTAGAACAGAACAGAATGTGTGTAGCAGAACAGGACCATACAGAGTAGAACAGAACAGAATGCAGCCGAACAGGACCCTACCATGCAGAACAGAATATAGCAGAACAGGACCATACAGAGTAGAAGAGAACAGAATGCAGCCGAACAGTACAATAAAAAGTAGAACAGTACAGAATGCAGTAGAGAACCATCAAGGGCAGAACAGAACAGAACCACATAAATTATAACAGAGCAGAATGCACCTGAACAGAATATAGTAAAACAGAACAGAATAGAACAATACAAGACAGAACCAAACAATGTAGCAGAACAAAACAATACAGGACAGAACCAAACAGAATGTAGCAGAATGGCCATACAGAGCAGAGCAGAATGCAGCAGAACAGAACAATACAAGGCAGAACTAAACAGAATGTAGCAGAACCGGACCATTCAGAGCAGAACAGAATGCAGCAGAACAGAAGAATACAAGGCAGAACCAAACAGAATGTGGCAGAACAGAACAATACAGGGCAGAACCAAACAGAATGTAGCAGAACAGGACCATTCCGAGCAGAACAGAATGTAGCAGAACAGAACAATACAGGGTAGAATCAAACAGAATGTCGCAGAGACCATACAGAACAGAACAATTCAGGGCAGAATCAAACAGAATACAGCAGAACAGGTCCATACAGAGCAGAACAGAACAATACAGGGCAGAACCAAACAGAATGTAGCAGAACAGGTCCATTCAGAGTAGAACAGAACATATAGTTGAACCGAACCATATAGAGCAGAACAGAAGAGAATGTAGCAGAACAGAATAATACAGGACAGAACCAAACAGAATGTATCAGAACAGGTCCACACAGAGCAGAACACAACACAACAGACTGATGAATTATATTGTGCTCTGTTCTATTTGGTTCTATTCCATTCTTGTTCTGTTCTATTCTGCTGCCTTTTGCTGTGTTGTGTTCTCTACTGTTCTGTTCTGTTCTGTTCCACTCCATTCTGTACTGTTCTGCTCCATCTGGTTCTGCTCTGCTGCATTCTGCCATGCTACAGTATATTCTGCTCTCTATTATTCTGCTTTGTTCCACTCCATTCTGTTCTGTCCTGATCTGATGCAGTCTTCTATGTTCTGCTCTGCTTCATATGGTTCTGTTCTGCTCCATTCTGTTGTGTAACGTTCTGCTCGGTACTGAACTCTGTACCATTCTGTTCTATTCTGTAGGACAGGCATTGTGCTGAGTGAAGCTGGGTGAGGTGTAAGAAGTGAAAACTTCTGACAAAATATAGAAAAGAACACAGAACCTCAGAATGTGGAAAAGGTCAGGAATGATAACTTCTGAATATAGGAGGAGTAAAAACACGAACGATACAGTAAATGGGGCATAACTGTGGTGATAATGATGGGAATTCTCATCTCATCTCATTATCTCTAGCCGCTTTATCCTGTTCTACAGGGCCGCAGGCAAGCTGGAGCCTATCCCAGCTGACTATGGGTGAAAGGCGGGGTGCACCCTGGACAAGTCGTCAGGTCATCACAGGGCTGAGTAAAATGTATATCAAGATAAATTAATATCTAACCTGGAGGACTATAAGTTCCTCGCTTAGACAAATATTAATTAGATTGTTCTTTAAAGTATTAAATAGGTTAATTTCCTTTGTACTAGATGGCAACAAGTTCAACAATTCAACAGTCCTGACAAAGTATGATTTCCTATAGTAATCCTGATTATGTTCACAAATAAAATTATAATTATTAAGGTCATAATTATGTGTGCGATAATATGGTTCAAAAGTACACAGGCCTTTTCTGGACTTTACAAATAGAAGTAAATCTGATATTTGTCGATGATATTCTAAAGGCAATAAATTAAGTTCAATTAGTCTCTCTCTATATGTCATGTTTTGGGGATAGTTCAATATGAATATAGTTGCTCTTCACTGGACATTCTCTAAGAGGGCTTGATACTTAGTAGTGTAAGGTGACCACAAACTACTACCATATTCCAGCTTCGGTTGCACAGTATAGCAGCTTTTTGGTGCTGGAGTCTCGTATGTCCCAGCAGGCTCTCCTAAGGAGACCAAGAATTGTGTTTGCTTTAGAAACAGTGACTTCTATGCGCTTTGACCAGGACAAATAATTGGAGACCATTATGCCAAGGTCAGTGATGAAGGATACACTTTCAAGCGAGAGAGAGAGAGAGAGAGAGAGAAATGCATCGGAGTACAGAATAACATTAAACATGTACGTAGATACATCTCTCTCTCTTGCACACACACATACACAATTTAAAAATATATGCACTTAAAAGTATAATAATAATATGCAATCCTGGGCCATTTCTTTTGGCCTCTTCACCACCTAATTTTTCATCACATGAATAATTTAGTGATGTTACAGTACATTTGCAATGTTACATATGTGATACATTGTGGACAATGAGCCTTATTTATCAACCTTTTAGTAAAGTTGTGTGTAAAAGTTTGCATAAGACAAACAGAATCAAAATCTTCCACCGCATTTACAAAAGTTTTGGAAACAATGATTTTCTTTGTACTTGAATTTAAGGGCCTAACTATAGTTTGAAGAAGAAATTAATGCTGATTTCCCATAGAATGCAAATCACAAATCTGATAGAGCTCAGTGTGAATGATGTGAGCTAAGTGAAGTGAAAATCAAATGGTATAATATGAAAATAGAGGAGAAAAAGCAGTTTATGCTCTACCCAGGTGATCGTCCACACCGAGCATGTCACACAGAGAAACTGTTATTTTAAAATGTTTTAAGTGTCTTAGTTGATGCACTGGAAGTGTTGCACAGAATTAAAAGATTATGCTGGGGCAAACAGAGCTGATATATAAGCCAGCTTTCATTGTCTTTTAAACAAAAAAACACCAGTTACTACACATCTTTTCCTTCATGAGTGTGACCTTAATCTTCCCCCACCTGGAGCTTTCGTTTATGCCCCATGGCTACATGCAGACACACATATAAGAGTGTAGGTTTCTTAATATTGTATGAAATGTTATACAGACACTATTCTTATGTGTAGATATACAATGAAAATATTGTTTGTGTCTAAGGGTATGAAGTTTTGAGTGTATATACAGTACATATATCTTTGTGTGTATACTTCTGTGGGAGATTCTTTGCATTAAGTTAATGTGAGATTTTTTAGTAATGATTTCCAAGACTGTGATTAGGATTTTTTAAAATGAAGCAGATCAATTTTCCAATGATATACAGTACACTATATGGGAAAAAGTTTGTAGTCACCTGACCTTTTCAACAAGGACCAATATGTCCTTGTTGAAAATTAAATTCCAGATTTATTCCCCTTTGCTGTTCTAATAAGCTCTGCTCTTCTGGGAAGGCTTTACACTAGATTTTGGGGTGTGGCTGTGGAGATTAGTGTTCATTCAGCTGAAAGCGCATTAGTGAGACCAGGCACTGACCAGACTGAGGTCTGGAGTCTGAGGTCTAGAGGGCAGTCAGTGTTTCTCTGTTTAAGTGGAATACATAAGTTATTGTGTATATATTGCTTATTTTATAAATATAAGTTTGCTTGTTCTATTAATTTACTGCAAAATAATATGGGGAAGTAAATTGCACTTTCAGTTCATGGATGGCTAATTAGCTGTATCACAGCTGTATGCACTGATTTGAGCTCTCTGGCTATATTGTGCACTGTAAAATAAATTATCACCATTAATTCACTTATTTGCTATAATTATCCTGTATTGAAATGTGCAATATTATTCAAATGTAAATTGTTACATCAATGTCTACACAGATTTAATAATATGTGGAATGATATTGTAATACAGGGTCGCAGGCAAGCGGCTAGAGATAATGAGATGAGATATTGTAATAGAGATAGTGGTTAAAAGTAAATTATACCAGCTGGTTAACTGCTAAGTCAACACGAGCAAGCAAAAACCACAACAGTGAAAGTTTATCATATTAACCCTCACAGACTCTGACCATCCAATATACTGGACTCCACTGATTTGTTTGTCTGCTCTTCTGTTCATTCCTAAACAAGCACATTGAAGGAACATGAGATAATCCCTTTATATATTATAACAAATAATAAAATTTGCAAAGATGAAAATGAATTGCATTTTGCTTATGGGATCTAATTGTCCAGTATCCTATTAACAGGATGCTTTCTGCTTTTTATCACCTGTCAGTTGTGGCATCATAATGGGGTCCCCGCTTGTGTTGCTGACCTTTTTCTCCTTGCTTTTATCAGCAGGTGGGTATATTCCAATACAGAAATCTACAGTATATGTGCTATATACACTGATCAGCCATAACTTTATGACCACTGACAGGTGAAATGAATAACACTGATTATCTCATTACAATGGAACCTGTCAAGGGATGGGATATATTAGAAGAGCTACTCTAGTACAAACTGCTGAAAAAGTGAATGTTGCCACCTTTCTGTTTTAAACAGCATTAACTTTTTCATCAGTTTGTACTATAGTAGCTCTTATGTGGGATTGGACCACAGTGGCTAGCCTTCATGCCCCATGTGAATCAGTGAGCCTTCGACACCCATGACCCTGTCTCCACTTCACCAGTTGTCCTTCCTTGGGCCACTTTTGGTAGGTACTAACCACTGCATAACTGGAACACCCCACAATTTGGAGATGCTCAGACCCAGTCATCTAGCCATGATAATTTGACTCTTGTCAAAGTCACTCGGATCCTTATGCTTGCCTATTTTTCCTACTTCCAACACATCAACTTCAAGAACTGACTGTTCTCTTGCTGCCTAATATATCCCACCTCTTGTCCCATTGTAGTGGGATAATCACTGTTATTCACTTCACCCATCAATAGCCATAATGTTATGGCTGATCAGTGTATATGTCTTTATTTTAAATATTCACTTTGAAATGTATTTCTCAAGTTAAAACTTAATTAAAATGTTATCATGACTGAAATCAGTAGTTCCAGTGGGGTTTTTTTTCTTATGTAGATACCATCAAGCCTAGATTTTTTGAGCCCAGAATCTTTGACAGTAAGTCACATCTGTTTCTACTTCCAAAATATAAATATTCATCTAATCAGCCTTTATTTCAGAGGCCAGCATAAGTGTATATACAACTTGTTTGTATTGGTTGTATGTTTTTACTATAAAAATGTTTCTTTCTGCTTCAGAGGAGGCCACAGGATTTGGACCCATATTTGAGGAGGAGCCCTTAGACACCATATATGCTGAGGATTCTCCTGAAACCAAAATCTCCATGAACTGTAGAGTGCGAGCCAACCCACCAGCCACTGTCAAGTAATACCTACTTTTTACAGGGCTGTTGGACTCTTGACTCTATGTTCTGTGTGTAGTCATATTAATGATAAAAATAACCAAGTTTTCACTTATTTCTTGGTTTTGATACCATGATGTCAATGAGTCAAGCTTGTTGCTGAATGTAATGAATATTTTAAATAAATAATCATATACTTTGCCACTAAATTAAAGTACAAAAATATACCCTAGTTTTCCTTTCACCATATGTAGGTTAACGTTCACTATTTCTTTGCAGGTGGTGGCATAATAACTGGGAGATAAAGCTACTGGAGCAGCCGGATGAACATTACAGTTTAGTGGGAGGAAACCTGGTAATCACTAATCCTGACAAGAGTAAGCATGCTGGAAAATATGTCTGTGTGGCTAAGAACGTTTATGGCACAGTCGTCAGCAAAGAGGCCACTGTGAGGTTTGGATGTAAGTGACATCATTTTGTAAATGTTTCTCTTTAATTTATTTATTGACAATCCAAAAATGGATTATCCCCCTGTCCTACCTAAAGGTTATTTCTCAAATCCTCCCCTGCACCACATTCCCTTCTCCCATCAAGCTCAGCTTAACTAAACCCACCCATCTCTCCAGATGCAAGGAAGACATGTGTAAAGGGTCTTTTCTGTACTGTCAGAACTTCCCCTGGTTCTCTGAACAGCTGAGATACTGGCTATCTTCAAACAAAGGAACAGATAAACAAACAGAATGAGCATAGCATGTTTTTGATGGAGACTAAAGCACTTCTTTAAGTGCTAGGTGGAATGATACTTACATTGTTTCAGTATGCTGGTCACACACTAATGAGACTTAGACCATCTATTGCACTATAAATAGAATGATTGAATGGCATTGACACATTAACATACTATTTAGTGTGGTCGTATATAGTTTGGGACACACCCCTAATATTTGAGACTCAATTGTCTGCAGCTGTTACAAGGAAAATAAAAGTTTGTGGTGACATTCACAGTTACCGAGGATAACACTATGTAGTAAGCCTCTGATGACTCTAAATCTGTTCTACAAGTTCTGCAATACTACCAAATTAGGTATTAAAGCTCAAATCATAATGGAGACTCAACTATACTACAGGCAGTGAGTAAGGATGGTGCTTATTTTGTCTGTTTGGTTAGCTATTTTGTGCCAAATTATACAAAATAGATTTTTGATATAAAAAAGGGAACATCTTAATAAAATGCTTTTGATTTTCGTCTCATTTGATTAATTGTATTATATGCACCTTGTAGCCTAACCACATGATAGTTATTTATGACTCATTATTTTGCACATATGGTCACTTAATAAAACACCAAATTAGCATATATTTATCTCTAGGCAGACTGTTTACTGCCAGCAATTTTGTATAAAGCAGTCCAGCAGTTCAAAACTATTTATATTTTAAATAAAACAAGTAATATACGTGAAGCAAATAAACAGTGATATAATACAAACACAATTCAACAACTAATTTAAAGATTCTGGAATGTGTGTCAGAAACAAGCAGGTGTGGATGCAAATACAGTCAAATATAAAAACTGACAGATATAAAGAACTAAGCAAACTCAGAACTATAATAGCTGCACAGGATCAGGAAATATGGAACTAAACTGGGCAAGGACAGAACCTGTAACCAAAACAAACATTCATTTTGCACATCAATGTGCCTGAGCTACTGAGTATGAAAGAGCAAAATCTCCCAACAAGAGCTCATTATCATAAACAGTACATATCCAACAGAATGAGCTAATCACCTAACATTAGCTATCTAGCTAAAAGATAAGCTCTGGGTGAAGGGAAAGGGTTAACTATAATGTAATTTCATAGCCCTCTGTGTATACTGGATCATAGGCTGTAAGCAGGATCTTTCCATGAGGCTTTGTGTATCCCTGGGGCTGTTAAATACAGCTAGCCTGCTAATTCTAGCTAGCTAAAATATAGTAACACTTCCCTCTCTGGGGGTAGCATATGTAGCCTAACTTTTAAATGGTGTGGCACTCGCTGCTGTGGCAGGGAACACAGACACTCAACCCAGGGTTTAGTGGAAAAGGTAAGTGCTCTTTTATTTTTTAGAAAAAGACAGAGGAAGTGTGAGGGGTGAAAGAAGTGTAACAGGTGCAGGCAGTGGAGAGCCAGAGCTAGCCTAGCATAGGGTTGTAAGTGGAGGCTGGCTGCGTCTGGGTCTTTCATCACTCTGCTGGTGAAAGCAGGAGTGGGGGTGATTTGCTGGTGTGAGTGCTGATTTCTCTATTGTCTTCCTCTTCATCCTCAAGATGACCTGTGCAGGGAGAGGAGGGAGGAATCAGTTACCATGCTCTGAGAAAACCCAACTAACCTCTTTATAGCCTCTTAAGCACTACTTAAACCACTCCAGCAATGTGCAGTCAGCGGGCTCTGTCCTGTGGCCATACTGCTTTCAGCAGTGGTGCTGAAGTGTCACTGTCTCTTCAGCACCATGGAAGTAGTCGAGTGAGGAGCAATGTGCTGCTTGGTCTACAGTTTCCTTGGGCCACTGTCACAACTGTTAAAAGAGTGGCATGCTTTTCATCAATAATTAAACAATGTAATGGAACATTATTGTGGTATAAGTGAAATAGTATTGTGACAACAGGGGCGTGGTTGAGCACCAGTTTGTGAATGGAGAGTGAAGCCAGGGAAGGTGAGTGGCAAACTGGAAGCACCTGCTGATAATTAGTATGCTGTCTCTGTGTGTCTGTTTGCAGTGACAGGAAGCAGATAAAAAGGGGAGAGGAGTGGATAGCGGTGCTTTTGGCCAGAGTCATGGCTGACTGTTGGCATGCTGTTTCCTGTTTTATGTCTGCCCCGTTTACATTCATTTAACTTGCTGGAATGCAAGGTTTTGTTTTTGAAAAGAAAGCAGAGTAAATCTGAACAGAGCCTGTCTGTCTGCCTGTTCAGCATCCTCTCCAGTCAGGGAACATTACACTGGTGCCAAAACGCAGGATGCTGACAGGGAACAGCCTTCATGAAGTCCTCCTCATTCAAGGAGCTTGTCCCTGCCCCTGCTGCCGTCCAATCAATACCAGCACCAGGGGTTGGTCGCAATGCAGACTGAGCAGGAGCAGTGCTTTGAGGCCCTGCTGCAGGCTCAGAAGAAGGACTACCAGGCGCCCTTGCACCTCATCACATCAGCAGGTCCCCCAGCCTCAGAAACAGCAGGGTTCCCCTATGTCACCCTCACAAAGATGGGACTAGATGACTACCTGGAGGCTTTTATGGACCACTTTGAGTGAACCATGGATGCATGGGTATGGCTGGATGAGCAGTGAGTGTCCCGCCTTCTGCTACTCATGAACAGCAAAGCACAGCTCAAGGCCCAGCAACTGCCTGCAGACAACCGGCTGGAGTATGCACGCTTGAAGTACGTGATCCTGCAGCGAGTCAGCCACACTCCCGAGCAACACTGTCAGCACTTCTGCATGTTGATGCTGGAGGAGGTCAGCTGGCTTGTTTGTCTATGGCCAGCAGCTGTGGGACATCTGCCAGTGGTGCTGGAGCACTTCATCACTCGGCTGCTGAGGGGGACAGCAGAATGGGTCCAGTGCCACTGCCTGGCATTGCTGGATTGAGCCATCAAGCTGGTGGAGGACCATCTGGTGGCAGTTCCAGTGGCAGGCAGACATCCTGCATCTTCTCTCTCTTTCTGTCTCTCTTTCTCTCATCCTGCTCCTGCCTCCTGTTCCTTCCCTCCCTCCTGGTACCACGGAAGCAGGGGCCAGTCCCCCCAAAGCCAGCTCCCCGAGTCTGTGGCAGAAGAGAAAATTGGGAGAAGGGGTCTTTTGACAGCAAAAATGAAATTCAATATGTTATTGACCTGCACATAAAACTTTGCATACTCAGTCACCTAATCCAGGAGAATTTGTGACAGGTGCAAGAGCACCAGTCCCAGCTGTACAATAGGTCATGCCTCAGAGAATTCACACCAGGAGAAAAAGTTATTGTATTATTACCTACATCAAGCTGTAAATTACTTGCCAAGTGGCAGGGGCCCTTTGAGGTCACATGGTGAGTTGGGAATGTTGACTATGAGGTGAAGCAAACTGATGGAGGCAGGTTGCAGCAAATACACCACCTCAACCTGCTCAAATTAAGGGGGTCCCCATGGCATTTGCAATGATAGTTCCAGAGAGGGAGGAGCTGGGGTCAGAGGTTTAAACAAAATCCATGACATGACCTGCTCCAGTCCCCTGTGGAAACCACCTCTCACCGTCCCAACTCACAGAAGTTACCAAGTTGCAAAAGGAGGTGGCACAGTGTTGTAGTGGTTAGCACTGTCACCTCACAGCAAGAAGGTACTGGGTTCGAGCCCAGTGGCCAACAGGGGCCTTTCTGTATGGAATTTGCATGCTCTCCCCATGTCTGTGTGGGTTTCCTCTGGGTGCTCCAGTTTCCCCCAGTTCAAAGGCATGTGGTTAGGTTAACATGGGGCAGCCATGGCCTGAGATTGGGCTGAAGTGCCCTTGAGCAAGGTACCTAACCCCCAAATGCTCCATGGGCACTGTAGCATACTGTAGCTGCACACTGCTCTGGGTACGTGTGTGTGCTCATTGTTCACTTGCGTGTGCATGCATGTGTTCACGGCTTCAGATGGGGTAAATGCAGAGGAGACATTTCACTGTATGCTTAATTCTGTGCTTGAGTGTACATGTGACAAATAAAGGCTGCTTCTTCTTCTTGCCTTTTCTTGGTTGCACTCACCTCATAGAACACCACATCAAGGCGCCCCAGGGGTGATGGTACACAGCCTCCCGTACCACTTACCGGAACACAAAAAATCTCTCATCCAAGACCAGTGTTGGGCATGTTACTTTCAAAATGTAATTAGTTATAGTTACTAGTTACTTTTCCCAAAAAGTAACTGAGTTAATATTGGAGTTACTGTGTCATAAAAGTAACTAATTACCAGGGAAAGTTTCCATTACATTTTGTGCCCCCCCC
>JAPEKM010000014.1:6360047-6370158 GCA_027575975.1 Cathorops multiradiatus
TTTTTTGAGATGTGTTGCTGTCATGAAATTTCAAATGAGCCAATATTTGGCATGAAATTTCAAAATGTCTCACTTTTTGACATTTGATATGTTGTCTATGTTCTATTGTGAATACAATATCAGTTTTTGAGATTTGTAAATTATTGCACGCCGTTTTTATTTACAGTTTGTACTTTGTCCCAACTTTTTTGGAATCGGGGTTGTACAGCCCCTCAGGGCCATACTAGAGTTGATGAGGCATGTAGGACTCTCGGTTAGCCTGAAGAAGTGTGTGATCGGACGAGTGGAAGTACGGTATCTGGGCTTCCACTTGGGTAATGGGCAGGTGTTTCCCCAAATTTATAATACTGCAGCAATTGCAGCCTGCCCAAGGGTAAATACCAAAAAGGGGGCAAGACAGTCCCTGGTGCTGGCTGGCTACTATCATAGGTTCATGTCTAATTATTCAGACATAACCAGCCCACTGACTGATTCCACTAAAAAGGGAGTACCAGATCCTGTCCAGTGGATGGAGCCATGCCAACAAGGCCTTTACCCAGTTAAAAGCTGCACTGTGCGGGGGACCACTTTTGCACTCCCCTGACTTCTCTCTCCCTTTTATTTTGCAGACCGATGCATTGGACAGAAGGCTGCGGACTGTTTTGTCCCAAATGGTGGTGGGAGAGGAATGCCTGGTGCTGTATATCAGCTGCAAGCTCTCCATGCGAGAGATGAAGTACAGCACCATCGAGAAAGAGTGCTTGGTCATTAAATAGGTGGTCCTCTCCCTCTGCTACTACCTGCTGGGACAGCCTTTCACTGTCTGCTTGGATCACACCTCGCTCCAGTGGCTCCACTGCATGAAGGATGCCAATGCACAGATCACCTGTTGGTATCTGGCTCTGCATCCTTTTAAGTTTGAGGTGGTCCACAGGCCAGGGACACAGATAGTGGTGGTGGACTACCTCTCCTATTGGGGGGGGAGTCAGGTGCAGGCTGGACGGTTCTCTGGCCTGAGTTGAGCGGTAGGGGTATGTGACAGTGGGGGCATGGTCAAATGCTGGTTTGTGAATGGAGAGCAAAGTCAGGGAATGTGAGTGGCAAAGTGGAAGCATCTGCCGACAGTTAGTGTGCTGTATCTTGTGTGTCTGTTTGTAATGACAGGAAGCAGATAAAAGGGGGAGAGGAGTGGGGAGAGGTGCTTCTGGCCAGAGTTTGTGGCTGACTGTTGGTGTGCTATTTCCTGTTTGTCTGCCCTGTTTACATTCATTTATAATCCACTGGAAAGTGAGGTTTTGTTTTTGAAAATAAGGCAGAGAAAATCTGAACCGTATCTGCCTCCCTGTCTGTTCAGCATTCTCCCCAGTCAGGGAACATTACAAACATAATCCAGACTGTGCAAAAGTAATACATGAAAATAATTCATGCCTGTGTGGTGCAATTACCAGCTAAAAGTTGATTTTCTGATAACTGGTCTGTCATGTTATTTCTTATTGCATTTATTCATCTTTTAATGTCACCACTGTTACCATAAAGGCTGTAGATAGTCTTCCTTGGATAGACTTCAGGACTGCAATTGCTAAGAAGAGTTTTCCACTCAAGTCTCCATCATTAAACAATATAGACTTAAAACTATAATGAATTCAGAAATAACTCATGTTCATATTCATAAGTTGCTCATAAGTTCCAGTTTACACAATTGTACTTTCACAATATAGAATAGACTTATAAAGGGAAATTATGATAAGCAAAAACTAAAAAGTTCAAAATAAATACATACTAAAATATTACAAAGTTTAAAATATTTAATGTAAGCACACAGACAGAGAGAGGTAGAGAGAGATTTTATTTATACTAAGTACTTTCCTTGAAATAATATAAAATAGATTAAGTTTTTGGATTGATTGGTAGCCCAGGCCTGCAAACACAACGCAGTATGTAAGATTAAAAAGATCAGCAAACAGGCTAGTGCATTAAATAAAAGACAATATGGGGTGAGAATTCCAACTTATTTAGGAGAGAGAGACAGTATAGAGTGTAGAGAGAAATAAATTTAGATAGAGATGGAAAAGTTAGATAAGAAGATAAGATAGATGAAGGAGAGAGAGCTGTAGCAGTGACAGTTATAGAATGTTAAAGTCATGATGATTACACCATTCATTTCAATGGAAATTTTTTACTAGTTTTTCTTTAATATCTTATGTATAAAGTGTAGATAAAATAACACTGTAGCTTAAGTGTCATTTACAAGACCTACACAACAAAGTTTGAACAATGGTTCTCCATTACGAGGTTCTTGAGGAATTATTCACAGAAAATCAGGTAGAAGAAAAAGGGAATAATAAGAATAGTCTAAGAAAAACTAAATAATGTTTTAACCAGTGCCACCCAGATGAGGATCTTTTGAGTCTGGTTCCTCTCAAGGTTTCTTCCTCATGTTGTCTCAAGGACTTTTTCCTTACCACTGTCACCTCAGGCTTGTTCATTAGGGATAAATTTGTAAAAAAAAAAAAAATTTTAATTAATCCAGAATGTATATATTTTTGTAAAGTTCATTGTCCATTGTTAAAAGTGCTATACAAATAGAATTTGAGATGATGTATAAAATTTCAGCTTGATCATTTTCTGAGAAACTATTTTCGGAACTTAAGCCCAAACTTTGCATATGCCCTCAGAATCTTGCACTGTATTACAATGTAAGTTTCTCACTAATTCATGCAACCATTCATATTAGGCTGAACTTCCTTAGAATTGATTGATGTGGCAGTTGTATATTTGATAAATCTCAACATGTTTTGTGATAATGGGTTCAGAACCTGTCACACAGATTTTGTAGCCATAGGGTAAAAATTCTAAAATAAGTTTACAAAAAATAGGGTTTTTTTTTTTCATATTGCAGAAATGATCTTAAATTACTGTGGTTGGGGATATATGGTCCATTTTTTTTAAATATATAATTTCAGGAAAAGAATAATGAGGAAAAAAATTCTCTGTCAACATATTTTACAATATTTGTGCAAAAATATGAATAGCGTCCCCTTGTGGTACTCTAGAAAAACCTGAATCCAAATATCCTGAGGATAGTTCACTGTTAACCCTGTTAAATGCCTGCTGAAATCTGATTGGCTGATGATGGTCATGTTTTTTTAAGCAATCAAGTGATTATCAAAATTCCACTTCAAGATTACCACAGAGATTTGGTATGCAAACTTGATTGGACTTACGGCTCCTTAAAAATAAAAATTAAAAATCTGAACCCCACTTCTAATAAATTACACCCCAAACTGTTTCTTGTCTGATTCTTGTCCTGTATAGGCCTTTCAGTCTTGCATGCATGTCTGTAACTAATCATGAATTACTGTTGTTTTAGTAAATTAGGCTCAGTCAACTAAGAATTGATTAGCAAGTTGTATCCATATTGGTCACATATCTCATTTGAGAATTATTGAGTTTTATAATCTGCTGAATACTTCGACAGCAATTTTGTGGCGATCCAAATAATAGATTAGTTAGCAAAAGTAGGTTTTGTATATTATACAAATTAAATAAAAATCTAAGCAGGCATAGCTAAATAGTTCTTGAGACTTTGTTGTTTGGGAGAATCATGGAATCAGAAAAAATATATTTTGTTTGTTTGGCTTATGATTCTTAAGATATGGACCAAAATATAAAACCCTATGCTAGTGTTTCCATTAGGACCATTGGGCCCATCTCACTTCCCTGAGGAGCAGGAGGGAGTACTATCTATTCACCATATTTCACATATCTATGACTCATGGTTTAGTCGGCATGATTCAGTATATGAAAGAAGAAGAATAAAATTCATAATATAAACAATAGGGTTCTGGAACTTTGTGCTTGGATATCTAATAATGAGAAACACCTGAAGAAAAACATTAGCATTGGAGCACATTTACTGTTTATTAGTGTGCTTGCAAAAGCACACTATTGTGCTTCTTTATTTGTATTATTTGTTTTCACCCGTTTTTTGAATCCACTACTCCTCCTAGGGCTTTCGAGACAGACACCATTCCAATGCTGAAACGTAGGGCCCAATCTGGAATGGTGTGCTTGTTAAAATGGTTGCACTACCCCTTGTGGTTCGTTCGGTATTCCCATTTTTCGGCAAAATTCCGTGCTATTGAAATGAATGGGAGTGATGACATCATAAGGAGCACTCGCACTCTAGATACTAGAGCAGGAGCAGCAGAAAAAATGAAAACTACGATTTTACAGCCAAATCCATGTTTTAAACCCTGTAAAACCTCTGAATTAAATTTAAAACATATAAAAGGGTGGAGAGGAGACTTCAGACTTCAGACATGAATCACAGTGAAATCTCCCTTCAAAATGATGTGAAAGAGTGTGACGGGCTGAGCCGTGACGCTGACATAGCGCACAGGCAGCCATTTGCCGGCATTTTTAAATCACTGCTGTCCTGTCGCTACATTCTTCATCTATATAATATTTGTCTAGTCTCAAAAAGTAAAATAATTCACACTGGCTGTTAAAAAACTTCATTTATTGGTTAAATTTTTTGTTATTACAACTCCGGTAGCAATTCACTCACCAGGCATTCAAAACGTTCTTCCATGTCTTGTTTGGGGAAACAAATGGACTGTCCCACTGGGGGGGGGTGTTTTAGGGGTAATGACTTAAAAGCCATTTGGAGGGTTCAATAAGGTATTTTTGTGCATGTCAGTTGTTGTATGTATTTTATAGAATGTGAGAGAATGTGGCTTCATTTGAGCAAGCACACTCCAGCAGTTTCTGAAGAGAAAATGCAATCCAGTTATTATTATTAAGAAGAAGAAGAAGAAGACAAAAAATCCTAACAAAAACTAGAGAGCTTGGCCCCTCAATATTAAATATAAAAAGAAAAATCCAATACATTTCAGTAAGGTAATACAGTACTTCAAAAATAGTACATCATGATTTTATCCCTAATGAGAAGAACATATTCAGACCTAGTAGGGTGCCTGTACACCATGGCCTAGTAAGTTGAGAAGAAAATATAATGATTAAAAAAGCATATTATGAATTTACATAATCTTGAGCTTTATTCCAGTCTTTATTCTACTTCAGTGTACTTTGTAACCTGTCCTTCTGATGTTGCATTTAATATTTTTCTTTCTTCCAAGTTCTGAACCAATTTCCTGTTGATGAGAGAGAGACTGTGCGTGTTAAAGAAGGACAGGGGGTTGTCCTCCTGTGTGATCCACCCTCTCGCTACCCAAGTAAGAGATTTTCTTTACAACTATACATATCCAGTGTTAATTGTAAATACTTTATATCAGGCAATAAGTGTTCAGTGCATGTTTAATCTTAATATAAGATTAAGCATGATACAAAAAAGGCACAAGAGTAATTATGTGTTCATAAAATATACAAATTCTAGATTTTATCATCAGTATATTCTGTTATACAATTCAAGTCAAGCCAAGTGACTTTATTGTCATTTCAACCATATACACCTGGTACAGCAAACATTGCAAGACAGTGCAGTAAAAACAGGACAATTCATTGAAATCCCATGATTTTTAACATATCTTAATTTTTATTTGCTCCTTGTATTTTCATCAGATGAGGTGATGTACCGATGGATCTACAATGATTTCCCCAATTTTATTATCCCTGATCAGAGGCGCTTTGTGTCTCAGACCACAGGCAACCTCTACATTGCTAAAGTAGAGGCCTCGGACATTGGCAACTACTCATGTTTTGTGTCCAGCCCTACCATTGGCAAAAGTGTCTTCAGCACACCCTTCGCTCTGGAGCCAGAGATAGAAAGTGAGTCTGTGTATACACAACAATTAAAAGCCAACAATAGCATTAGCTCTGATACATTTTCCACTGATTTAAATAAAATCGTAAGATTATCAAAGTACCTGTATTATGCTGGCAGACCATTTCTACTGTAAGCGGTACAAACCCTTTGTGATTTTCTGATGAGTTTAATACATACAATAATTAACCTCTTCCTTATATCTTTTCAGAGGAAGTTAAACGATATCCTGCAGACATTCGAGTCAGATTTCCTAAGACGTATGCCCTGGTAGGGCAAAATGTCACACTGGAGTGCTTCGCTCTGGGAAAGTAAACCACCAAATCAGATCTAGTGTGACTTTTCTAATTTATTTTCAGTTTATCTTCTATTACTGTAGCTATGTTTTTCTGCTGCTTTCCTCTGGACACTTTGAGTTGTGGGGCTGTATTAGGACTCTATTGACATCACATTGTTCAATCATACTGTACATGTTATAAAAGTAACAAGAATTAGCGGACTGACTGGAGTAGGACAACATTGCAATCTATACTTTATAAACCAAGCCAAGCATGCACAAGCCATAAGCTTTCCACAAGTGCCATGTCAATATATGAATTAAATACACCATGCCATGTCCTTGATTCTTAATGTTTATTCAAATCAGCATTGTGAAGACATAATCAATATACACTATTTACTTGTAGCAAAGTATTTCCTCTAGTTTGAAGGTCCAATAAAAACAACAGGCAGGCCACTACTCATAGGTGTGTCATGTTTGTGTGCTTCTCAGCCCTCTTCCACACATCCGCTGGAGGAAGCTGGATGCAGATCTGCCACCGAACTATGAAGTAAGCATGAATGGTGCTCTGCTACACCTCATCAATGTGCAATACGAGGATGAGGGTAGCTATGAATGTGAGGCACTCAACGTCAAGGGCATGGACTGGTACCGTCAGTGGCTTTATGTGGAGGGTAAGGGCAAGTTTTTATTTCACTTGTTTTGATCTTGCCATCCTTGTGGACTGTATGTATTAAAGCTTGACTGTGCATGATTGAGAGCCAGGATGAAAGTTTGTGAACTCTGTTGTTTATTAGGGTAAATGCAATATTCATCATAAGTATTCCAGGTGGGGGACAAAGAACAGGCACACAACATCAAATTTAAATTTACATTTTAGAACTATAATAAAAGTAACATTTATGAGTGAATGTGCAGCAGAATACAGTGTATGAAATTAATATTTAAAAATGAAATATATGAATGTTTTTATGCATATTTTAATTCTTGCTTTAATATGATTTTCTGACCAGGTGCTCCAGAGTGGGCAGAGCATATCAATGACACAGAGAAAGATGTCGGCAGTGAGCTTACTCTTTCCTGCACGGCTGTGGGCAAGCCATTACCATGGATTCGCTGGTTGAAGGATGGATATTCAGTCAGTTCTCTTTCTGTTGTGAAATTCTAGATAGAACTTTATTTGAAGGGCCTATGTAACACATTCAGAAGTGATGCATAAATGTTTTAGAAGGTAATTGTTGAATGTACACATAATGCACCATATCAGCATTATCAGTACAAATTTGATTACTACTTTGAGGTCACTAAAATAATTTATTTGCTGACATACAATGGGTTCAGAAAGTATTCAGACCCTTTTACTTGTTGAAGACTTTATTATATTGTGGATTTGAGTTTGAATGAATATGACTGACATTTTTACCAATCATCGATAATGCTGAAGTGAAAACATTTTCAGAGATTTTTGAAAATTGATTGAAAATCAAAAACTGAAATATTTTATTCACAAACGTATTCAGACCCTTTATTCAATACTTTGTAGAAGCCCCATTAGCAGGAATTTAAGCTTTGCACACCTGGATTTGGGCAGGTTACCCCATTCTTCATGTCAGATCCTCTCAAGCTCCATCAGATTGCATAGTAAGAGTCTGTGAGCTGCCATCTTCATGTCTCTCCAGAGATATTCAATGAAGTTGTCTGGGCTTTGGCTGGGCCACTGAAGGACATTCAGAGATTGGCCCTGAAGCCACTCCAGTGTTGTTTTGGCTGTATGTTTAAGGTCATTGTTGTGTTGAAGACAGGGAGCAATGGAGACGAAAAATCCACTGTGGCGACCCATAATCAGGAGCAGCTAAAAGAAGAAGAAGAAGAGAAAGGGCTTGGGCTCTGGATAGGGCTTGGGCATGGACTTTGGACAGGGCATGGACAAGGGCTCAGGTTCTGGACTTGACATGGGCTTGGGACAGGAGTTGGGTTTTGGACTGGACATGGTGTTCAGGCTTTAGACAGGACTTGGGCTCCGGTCGAGACATGGGCTCTGGACAGGACTTGGACTTTGGACAAGGCATGGACATGAGCTTGGGGTCCAGGCTAGGCATGGACTTGGGCATGGATGTGGACCCATATGTCAGGGACAGGCATAGGTTTTGTCTGAGAAATGTTCTTGTCCTTGCTGAAGTCCAGTGGTGGAGTGACAATGTCCTCGAAGCTGGGCAGCATGGCAATGATGTCCTCGAAGCCAAGTGGTGCAATGAGGAGTTTGTCTATGCTGAAGCCTGGTGGCAGAGCGACAAATGTCCTCGAAGCCAGGCGGCAGGGCAAAGAGCTCATCCGCACTGAAGCTGTGTGGCACGGTGATGTCTTTAAAGCTGGGTGGCATGGCAAAGAGCTTGTCTGTGCTGAAATCTGGAGCAGAGGCTGCCCTGTTGGCCTATGTTGCTGGCTCTGGAGCTGGCAATGGAGCAGAGGCCATCCTGTCAGCCTCTGGTACAGGCTCTGTAAAGGGCAGTGAAGCTGAGGCTGCCCTGCCAGCCTCTGGTGCTGGCTCTGGCGCAACAGCCTCCTCCTCTGCTACTGTGTCAGCCTCTGGAGGGAGCTCTGGAGTGACAGCATCCTCCTCTACTGCTGCATGGGAACCAGGAGGTCTGGAACCAGGACTTGAGTTCCACAATGAATGCATGGGTGTTCCAGAGGCATGGGTGCTGCATCTTCACTAAGCATTGGGCCCACCAGTATGTTGGTCCGGTGTGGCAAAAATCATGTAGCAGACCCATAATGCCTCTGGAGGTTTGGGCTCAACTAGGCTGTCAAAAAAAACTGCATTGAAGCATAAATCCAGTCCGTCCCATTGTAACATGCTGATGTGTTCAATTCTATTTGTTACAGAAAAATTATTGATCTGGGCTGAGGCATGGAAACTTGGGCATGGTGTTGAGCAGCATGCCTGCTCTCTTCCGCTACATCCATGATTCTGTGAAATATTCTGTCAGAAAATGGATTGAATGGAGACAGATGTAATTGCAGGAAGAGTTTATTATTAAAAGAATAACAAACAGACATACAGTCCAAATCGGCAGGCAAAGTCATGAACAGTAAACAGGCAAAGAATCAGGTGAGGCACAGACAGTCTTAGGCAAGAGACAATGTAGAAACCAGAAATACAGAACCTAAGTCAAAAACCAGGAAGACAAGATACTAACACCACTCAGGAACTCAGTACTTCACACTGTATAGTAGGTGTAGATAGCCTCCTTTTATGCATGTGCTGATTGCACTTAAATCTGGGGCAGGTGCTTGTCATTAGAGGTGCACGCTGCTTAGTGTGTTGTGAGTGAAACTTTGGTGCATACGCGAATGTACACAAATATGACAGCCTGATTTATAGAGTGCTGCACAGATGGTTGCAGGTTCTCTCATCTCTGTACAGGACTTTTAGAACTCTTTTAGAGTGTCTATTCACATCTTTCTAACCTGCCTCGCCAAGGCCTTTCTTTCCCAGATGCCCAATTTGGCTGGATGACCAACTCTAGGAAAGTTTAAGGTTGTGCCCAAATACTTCTATTTCAAAATTATTAAGGCCACTATGGCTTTGGGACACTGAAAGCATTCAAAATTGTTTTTTATTTATTTATTTTTTTTATCTTTGCCCTGATCTATGCCTTGCCACAGTTTGATCACGGAGATCCACAGACAGTTCCTTGGACTTCATGGCTTGGTTTTTGTCCTGATAGTGCAGTGTAAATTGCAACAAGTAGACTTCAATTGAGTTCCACACACACATCAAGATACTTAAAGTAAACAGGATGCAGCTGGCCACAGTTTGGAGTGCCACAACAAAATATCTGAATACTTTAATGAATAAGAAAATTCAGTTTTTGATTTTTAATCTGAATAGTTTCTGAATCCAGTCTATATAACTTCAACATATGTCATGCTGAATTGGAATAGTACTTCATAAGAGTTTTCAGTCTAAATTGACCATGAAGATGATAGAAGATCATAGCTGATGAAGATGCTAGTAAAAAAAAGTATCTTAGTAAAAAAAAAGTCTAAAAAAAAAAATGCTA
>JAPEKM010000014.1:6388005-6398414 GCA_027575975.1 Cathorops multiradiatus
TACTTTTTACTTGTACTTTTCATTACATTACTTGATTACATTATTTTTTACAGTACTTGGCATACTTAAGTACAAGACGTTTCAGATACTTTAACACTTTTACTCAAGTAACATTTCAGTCAGTGACTTTTACTTTTACCAAAGTAATATTTTGGAGGGGTACCCATACTTTTACTTGAGTATGAGATTTCAGTACTTTATACAACACTGGTAAAGACACAGCAAAATAAAAACTCGTCTCTACATATTTTGTTAATCATCATATTCCTGATAATTACATAGCTCTGAAATCAAACACTGACAAATATCAGACCCTCAATGCAAGTGATGTCTTGACAGTTTCCACCATAGAAAAGATTCATTTTAACTTGTACAACTGCAGATTGTCAAATCCTGTCTTGACATTACAGGTGAAATGGAGGTTAAATGGCCATGGACATTCTGACAAGAGGGGAGTGGAGAGTTATATAATGGAGGGGGGACATTCATCAACCAAACCGTACTACTAAAAATGCATGGCATGTCTCTCAAAAACAATAAATATTTAGAAATTGTTTATTCAGGTTCCTCTCAACCAGCTTTTCTAAGAATTATTATTATTATTTTTTAGGGTGAGGGGGTGTAGGGAGCGATCTGCAATCTGTCGAATGATTGCGTTGATGGGAAGAAGAGTGGGGCCCGTCTCTTGTCCACTAGGCTGCCTGTCCATCCCCCCTCTTCGCCCCCCTGGGAGGAGGTGTGTTGCGCTGCGGCCCCACTAAATCAACATTGTTATAATGATGTGTCACACTTGACCCTGTGCAGCTCTGCTCGCTCACATGGGTGTCAGGACCCACAATGGGCAGCCCTCCATCTTACACATTTGTGATGTATTTTGATTCATGGGAGAGCCTGGCTCTGTCACGAGAAAATTACCTCTATCAAAATGCCAGCATTTTTACATTCATCAGCTCTCTCCCCCTCAAACCCCACAACCTCTGTGCCGCAGATCTCGCACTCCACCTTCAAATAAAATCAGACAAAAAGGTACTCATCCTCATCCTATACAGCCCACAGAGACAGATACACACTAGCAATCTTTTTCAATACACACCCGCCATCTTTTTCATAGTCCCTTCATTTTCACAAGCTCAATATTAATTGGACAACTGACTGGCGGGCAGTTTCATGGCCAGGTGTAGGCCCTTTCCTCATTCTTTCATGACAAATTAAGGAGATAAAAAGTCTGGAGTTGATTCCAAGTGTTGAATTTGCATTCAGTGGTTCCCATGAACTCTCAATGCGTGTTCAAGTTAAGGAGAACATTATTATGCTGGAAAAAAAAACAAAAAAACAAAACAGATCCATCAGAGATACAGCAGAAATGATAGAAGTGGCCAAATCAACAGTCTGGTACATTTCTTAAAAAGAAAGAATGCACTGGTGAGCTCAGCAACACAAAAAGGCCTGGAAGACCACAGAAAACTAACGTGGATGATCATAGAATTCTTTTCCTTGGTGAAGAAGAAAAAACGCTTCACGACATCTCGCCAAGTCAGGAACACTCTTGAGGAGGCAGACCTACAGTATCATTGTCAAAACCTACAATTAAGCGATGCCTTCATGAATTTAAATACAGAGGGTTTACCTTGAGATGCAAACCACTGGTAACACTCAAGAAAAGAAAGGTCAGGTTAGACTTTGCTAGAAAGCCTTCTCAGTGCAAGAACAAGATTCTTTGGAAAGATGAAACCAAGATTAACTTGTACCAGAATGACAGGAAGAGAAGAAATGGAAGGGCCCATGATCCAAAGCATACCATATCATCAGTCAAACATGGGCATATATGGCTGCCAATGTAACTGGGTCACTGGTGTTTACGGCTGATGTGACCGCTGATAGACATAGCAGGATGAATTTTTTCTGCACTTTCTGAATTTTTTCTGTACCTTCTGCTCAGGCTCAAAACATAGTGACAATTGCTGTCAAACTGATAAGACAGTGCTTCACAGTACAGACGGCTGACGACAAAACATATCGCAAAAGCAACACAAGAGCTTCAAGGCAAACAAAACGTCAACGGCCGAATCAGTCAACCCAACTGAGCTTACTTTTCACTCACTGAAGACAAAACGACCCACAAATAAGCAGCAACTGGCAGCTGTAATAAAGGCCTGGCAAAGAATCACAAGGGAGGAAACTCGTCATTCATCGTTATCCTTGGGTTCTAGACCTCAGGCAGTCACTGACCGCCAAGAATTTGCATCCAAGTATTTAAAAAAAAAAAAAAGACATTTATATTTATAATTGTTAGTTTGACCAATTTCTTTTGAGCCTGTGAAAATGGAGGGACTGTAAATAATAAAAAATATATACATTGTAATTCCTAAACAGTTAACGCAACGTTTTTGTTAAACGGCTTGAATTAAAGCTGAAAGTCAACACTTCGATCATACCTTGATGACTTTCTTTCACATCCATTGTGGTGGTGTACAGAGGCAAAAATCACAAAAACATGAGGCTTTTGAAATCAAATTATGGATGGTGCACGTTTTACATTCACGTCCACGATGACCGTTATGTCCCCGTACGTGAACTTCTGACCGCAACCGCTGATGTAAATGAATACATTATTTAAAAAAAACACCCCCACACCAATGCATTGATGATTTAAGAACACAGGATAACACGCACCACTGGATTAAAACAAACAAAGCTTTTCAATATTCCATGACTAGCTCTTATCCAGCGCAATGCACAACATACCCAGACAAGCCTGGGGAGCAGTTGGAGGTTAGGTGCCTTGCTCAAGGACATTTCAGCCATTCCTGCTGGTCCAGGGAATTGAACCAGCAACCTTTTCATCCCAAAGCTGCTTCTCTAACCATTAGGCCATGACTTCCCAGAGCTCACATGGCCTCAGGATTACTTTGACAAACCTATGACAAGCTGTACAATACAGAGTTACATCCACAAATGACAGTTAAAACTTTACTGTTCAAAAAGGAAGCCTTATGTTAACTGTGTTCAGAAGTCCCATTTACTTCTCTGGGCTTGGAGGCATCTGGGATGGACCATCATACAGTGGAAACATGTATGACATGTCTGACATGTCAGACGAATCAGTATTCTGGGTCTTTTTTGGAAGAAATCTAACTTTTTGGAAGCTCTGGACCAAAGCCAGAAAGGAGCATCCAGAGTGTTACCAGGAACAAGTCCAAAAAGCAGGGTTTGTCAAGCTATGGGGTTGTGTCAGTGCCCTGGGCAAAGGTAACTTACTGCAACAATGCTCTGAGGTGGGTAGGTGGTAGGCAGGCTTCAAAAACAGGTATGTTTATTGTACTTTCAATTTTCAATGACTACCAAACACAGCACTGGGTTGTTCAGCTCTCTCTCTTGTAACTAGCTATCTGTAAGACACACAGAGATACACATTAATAGACAGCCAGTAATTAGACACAGGTGCAACTTGTCACATGTTTCCTGCTGGTTCAACTCAGGCTGGGGAGTCACCCCCAGCCTGTGGACAACCTCAAACCTGAAGGGCTGAAGAGCTAAACACCAATAAGTGATCCATGCATTTGCATCCTTCATGCAGTGGAGCCATTAGAGTGGGGCATTGTCAGAACAGAGGGTGAAAGGGCATCCTAGCAGGTAGTACTGGAGAGTGAGGGCTTTCCACCTGATAGCCAAACACTCCTTCTCTATGGTGCTATACTTTGACTCTCACATCGAGAGCTTGTAGCTGGTGTACAGTACCCAGCCCTCTGTCTGACATGTCAGTCTGCAAAACAAAAAGGAGAGAAAAGTCAGGTGAATGCAACAGCAGCCCCCCACATAAAACCACTTTAACTTGAGCAAAAGCCTGTTTGCATGGCTCCATACACTTGACTGGATTTAGTGTCCCCTTTTTAGTGAGGTCAGTCAGCTGGCTGGTGACATCTGAAAAGTTAGGCACAAACCGCCTATAATAGCCAGCCAGCCCCAGGAACTGCCTCATCCCCTTTTTGATCTTAGGTCTTGGGCAGGCCGCAATTGCTTAGTCTTAATAATTTGGGGACATACTGCCCATGACCCAAGTAGAAGCCCATAATACCATACTTCCACCTGAGCAATCACACATTACTTCAGGTTAGCTGTGAGCCCCATACACCTCAGTGACCTCAGAACAGCCTGTACATGTTGTAAATGCTGCTGCCAATCATTACTATAAATAATAATGTTATCTAAATAGGTAGCAGCATATGTATTGTGGAGATGGATGATTCAGTCCATGAAATGCTGAAACATCGCTGGGGCCCTAAACAACCCAAATGGAAGGGTGAAGAATTGGTGTAAACCAAACAGAGTGGAAAAGGTCATTTTTTTCCCAGGATAATGGAGTCAAGGGGATCTGCCAGTATCCCTTTGTCAAATTTAGTGTCAAATAAAAGTGAGCCATGCCTAACTGATTGAGCAGTTCATCAATGTGAAGCATTAGATATGCATCACATTTAGACACTGCATTTACTTTTCTGTAGTCCACACAGAACCGGACCATTCCATTAGTCTTGGGAGCTAAAGACCACTGGGCTGCTCCAGTCATTGTGCAACTCCTCAATTAATCCTATGTCAAGCATCATCTTGAGTTCATCTCGAACTGCATTTTTCTTGTATTCAGGGAATTGATATAGGTGGCTGCACACTAACATGCCTGGGAGAGTCTGTGTGGAACTCTTTGAGGTCAGTGTGACCAAGGAGGGATGAAAACACATCACACAATTCCTCACACAATTCCTCCTGCAACCTGCGAACCTGTGCTCTCTGGGATGGTGAGAGGTGGTCTCCACATGGGACTGGGGTGAGTTGGGCCACACTTTTTGGAATTGCCTCCGGTCACAGCTCTAGCCTCTCAGGAACTGCCATCACCAAAGCCATGTCCTCTCTCCACAGTTTTAGGATACTGAGGTGGGAAATTTGACATGCATCTCTACCTATCTGTGCCTATCTGTCCCTGTGCGCCTGACCTCATAGTCAACTTCCCCTATTCTCTGTGTGACCTCAAAAGGCCCTTGCCACTTGGTGAGTAATTTTGAGCTCAATGTGGGCAGTAGAATGAGAATTGTATCTCCTGGTGCATATTCCCTTAGCTGTGTCCCTCTGTTGTATAGGTGGGATTGACGTTCTTGTACCTGGAGCAAATTATTCTGGGTTATGTGACTCAGTGTGTGGAGTTTTGCTCTCAAGTCAAGAATGTACTGAATTTCATGTTTGCTTTGAGAAGGTCCCTCCTTCCAATTTTCTTTAATGACATCTAAGACACCACAGGGCTTGTGCCCATACAGCAATTCAAACAGGGAAAACCCAGTGGAGGCTTGTGGGACCTCATGCACTGCAAACAACAGAGGGTCTAGCCACTTATCCCAGTTTTTAGCATCCCCGTGACAAGCTTACAAATCATGTTTTTAAGTGTTTGATGAAAATGTTTGACCCAGCCTGTCCATTTGCAGATGGTAAACACTGGTACAGTATGAACTGATTTAATCCCCAATAATTCATACAGTTCATGTAGTGTATGTGACAAATGTAATGCCTCGATCAGTCAGGATTTCTTTTGGAATCCCAACTTGGGAGATAATGCAGAAGAGTGCCTCTGCAACACTACATATAGATATATTGTGAAGAGACATTGCCTCCAGGTATCACTTTGCATAATCCACTATGACTAACACAAAGCAATACCTGTGTGCAGATCGATCTAATGGCCTGCAAAGATTCATGCCAATTCTTTCAAAGGGGATCTCAATTAATGGTATTGGGTGCAATGGAAGTTTTGGTATAGCTGCTGGATTTACCAGTTGGCATTTACGACAAGTTGCACACCACCTGCGGACATCATCACAAATTCCTGGCCAGTAGAAGTGGGCCATAAGACGATTTAATGTTTTGTCCTGACCTAACTGCCCAGAAATAGGATTATGGTGAGCTGCACAGAATAAAAGTTCCCTTCAACTTTTCAGGACCAACAAATGTGTCATCTCTTCTTTACTTTGTATGTCCTGCATCACTCAATATACCCTATCCTTAATAATACAAAAAAATATGGAAAGGAAAGCACAACATTAGGCTGGAGGTTTTGACCATCAATTACTTTCATTTGGTCAAAAGCATGCCTCAGAGTCTCTGCCCATGTTTGCTCTAGCAGGAAATCCCCAGAGGGATTTCCCAAAGAGAGAGGAGGGGCAATGTCTTCCCCTCTCTCCATGTCATTATGACACAGAACTGATGTGGATAGCCCTGGGACCACCTCCCCAGCCAATGTTGCCATGGGATTCCCCTGTAACATACTCCTGCAGGACCCATCCACTACTAACTCTTTTATTGTTTTAAACCCCAGGCATTCTGTTCCCATGATAAGTGGATGGGTGAGGCTCAGGCTAACTGCCACCACCACACTATGTTTTTCACCCTGGAAATGAAAAGTGACAGATATTAGTGGATTTGTGGACATCCCCATGCATGCACCTCATCTTCATCAATCATGCATTTCCCATTGCCCTGCACTGAATCAGGTTTTGGTGCATGGAGGTCTGATTTCAACCAGAATCCATCAAAGCCTAATATGTGCCACCTTGAATACTTGCAGAGATGCGGTATGTCACTGCTCAATTGGGGGAAGCCCACAACACCTCAGGATTGTGAATCAGAATTCCTGCCCCTTTGCAGAAATACTGATTCTGGGAAATCTCACCCTTCTTGCTGTGCTGACAGGTCTGCCTGCACTTGCTCCTGATTTCAGTGGGCATGGAGGGGTCCACCTCTGGAGAGAGAAAGAAGGTTAGCAGCAGCACAGACATCAAAGGAGAAAAGGGTGAAGAGACATAAGGGAAGATGAGTGTGGGGAGTAGGTTTTGGGGAAATTGGCCCCTGTTTCTGTGAGGCTGAGACAGGTGAGGAGTAAGGAGAGAAAGAGAGAGAAGTTGTGGGAGCATCTGCTTCCAGAAATGCTGCCAGATGGTCCTCAGCAAACTTGATTGTTCTGTCCAATGACTCTGGACAATTACATTGGACCCACTCTGCTGTTCCTCTCGGCAGCCAAGTGATGAATTGCTCCAGTGCGAACATGTTGATGACCCCCTCGATTTTGCAAGCTTCCACCCCCAATCACCGCCAGCAGGCATCCTGGAGCTGTTGGCTATAAACGAATGGCTGACCAGCTTCTTCCAGCATCAGCACATGGAAGTGCTGATGGTGTTGCTCAGGGGTGCAGCCAGCATGCTGCAGGATTGCGCAATTCAGGTCAGAGTACTCCAGCCTGTTGTGAGCAGGCAGATGCTGGGCCACAAGCTGCACTTCGCCAGTGAAGAGTGGCAGTAGGTGAGCCACTCGCTGCTTGTCTGGCCATCCCCATGCTTCTGCAGCTCACTCAAAGAATGCTAGGAAGCCTTGGGGTTGTCATGTGGCCCCATTTTCATGAGGGTGGTGTGGGAAATCCACTGACTCAGTGGCTGGGGCACATGTGGGTGTGATGATATGCAGGAGCACCTGATGGTCCTCCTGCTGGGCCTGGAGCAATGTCTCGAAGCGCTGCTCCTGCTCATGGTGCATGGTGACCAGTGCCTGCTGCTGGTTGTGTTGGGTGGTGGCAAGGGCATGGACAAACTCCTTGAGTGGTGAGGACTCAATGATGGCATTATGCTCCTCAATATTGGGTTTTGACATCAGTGTAACAATTTTCTGAGGTGGGATAATGAGGAACTGAAAGGCAGGCTTCAAGAACAGGTGTTTTCATTGTATTTTCACTTTTTAGTGACTGCCAAACTCACGAATACAGTGCTGGGTGGCTCAGCGCTCTCTCTCTCTCTCTCTCTCTCTCTCTGTCTGTGTCTTGTAAATTACAGTCTGAAAAACATACAGAGACACACATTAATACGACACAGGTGTAACTTGTCACATGTTACCTGCTGGTTCAAACCTGGCTCCTTGACGTTAACAGCCAACGCTTGACCACACCCTCACTACCACAATTACACTTCTGTGATAGAATAATGCACAAAATTATCTTGGGGTTTTAGGGCAACATATGCAACCTATAAGATGACATCCTTTCCAGGGATATTTCAACAAAATAATCCAAAATCACATTCTGCACACATTATAAAGGCATGGCTGTGGACGAAGAGTGTCTGCCCCCTCTGTCCCCAGTAGAGAATGTGTGGAGAATTTTGAATTGAAAAATATGACAACAACCCTGTACCATTACACATTTTAAAACCTGTTTGCAGAAAAAAATGGAACAAAATTACATCTGAAATGCTTCATCACTTGGTGTATTTAGTCCCAAAACATATTTTAAGTGTTGGGAGAAGGAATAGATATATTATAACATGGTAAATCCTTTCCTGTCCCAACTTTTTTGAAATGTGTTGGAAAAGTCAGAATTGAAATGTGTTTATTTTGAAAACAACAACAACATTCATGGGGTAAAACAATAAATAATGTGCTATTGTATTGTTTTGAATGCAATACAGATTAAAGTTTATTTGCAAATCATTGTTTTCAGTATTAATTTAAGTTTCAACATCCCATCCCAACTTTTTCTGATTTGGGGTTGTGGTCTCAGGATGTTTATAACAGTCAGGATTGAAGCAAACATAGTGAAATTCATATTTGTGATTTGTTGCATCATGAAACTCATAGTGACAGAAATCACACATAAGATGAGCCTAAAAGAACTTTAAGATTTTTAACACCATAATAGTGGTTTTCATGTTAAAACAAAAACAAACCCCAATTCCAAAAACATAGGAACACTATGTAAAACATACATAAAAAGAGAATGTGAATATTTGCAAATCATAGAAACCCCATTTTTCATTGACAGTAGTACAAAGACAGCATATCAGATGTTGAAACTGAGAAATTTTATTGTTTTTTGAAAAAAAAATATGCTCATTTTGAATTTGATGTTAGCAACATTATTTCAGAAAAGTTGGGACAGGGCAACAAAATACTGAAAGTTGTGTAATACTAAAAAAAAACTAATTTGGTTAATTGGCAACAGATCAGTAACATGATTGGGTATATAAAGAGTATCTCAGAGAGTCGGAGTCTCTCAGAAGTAAAGATGGGGAGGGGTTCACCATTCTGTGAAAGACTGCGTGGACAAACAGTGCAACAATTTAAGAATAACGTTCCTCAATGTAAAATTGCAAAGAAATTGGGGATCACGTCATCTATGGTACATAATATCATGAAAAGATTCAGAGAATCTGAAGGAATCTCTGGATGCAAGAGACAAGGCTGAAAACTGACATTGGATGCTTGTGATCTTCAGGCCCTCAGGCGACACTGCATTAAAAGCAGGCATGTGTTTGTAGTGGAAATCACTGTATGGGCTCAGGAACACTTCAGAAAACCATCATCTGTGAACACGGTTCATCACTGCATCCACAAATGCAAGTTAAAACCATATATAAACAATATCCATAAAAGCCACCACTTTCTCTGGGCCCGAGCTCTTTTCCGATGGACTGAGGTGAAGTGGAAAATTGTCCTGAGCTCTGACAAATCAAAAGTTCTCTGACAAATCAAAATTATCTTTATAAATCATGAACATTACATCCTTCAGGCTAAAGAGGAGAGGGACCATCTGGCTTATTATCAGTGCACAGTTCAAAAGCCAGCATCTGTGATGGTATGAGGTTGCATTAGTGCACATGACAAGGGTAACTTGTACATCTGGGAAGGCATCATTAATGCTGAATGATATACACACATTTCAGAGCAATATGCTGCCATCCAGCCAAAATATTTTTTCAGGGAAGGCCTTCCTTCTTTCAGCAACACAATGCCAAACCACTTTCTGCACATATTAAAACTGCATGACTCCATAGTAAAAGAGTCCAGGTGTTAAACTGGCCTGCCTGCAGTCTAAACCTCTCCCATTTAAAACATTTGTTGTGTTATGAAGCACAACATATGACAAAGGAGACCCTGAACTGTTGAGTAACTGAAATTGTATATAAGGCAAGAATAGGACACACATTTCTCTTTCAAAACAACAACAACTGGTCTCCTCAGTTCCCAAATGTTTACAGAGTGTTGTTAAAAGATGTGATGCAACACAGTGGTAAACATGCTCCTGTCCCAACTGTTTTGAAATATGTTTCTGACATCAAATTCAAAATACATTTTTCAAAAGACACTTTTCTCAGTTTCAACATTTTAATATGTTGTCTTTGTACTATTTTCAATGATGCACAGGGTTTCCATAATTTGCAAATTGTATTCTCTTTTTATTTATGTTTTAAACAGTGTCCCAACTTTTTTGTAATTGGGTTGTACATTGTTTTGCTGTGGGAGGGTCTTGCTTGTTTTAAAAATAATTGTAGCATATATGAGAAAAGGACGCAACTACATGTTCCCGACAAGCCTGTTTCGTGAATCGC
>JAPEKM010000014.1:6796062-6807042 GCA_027575975.1 Cathorops multiradiatus
CGGTATTGATTTTTTATGTACCCCCCCCCCCCACACACACACACACATTTTTCAACACGAGAAGATAAACTTCATATCTTAATAATTTAATAATAATTGATTGCTTATAGTGCACATATTAACATAAAATATCTTCAAGCCAATGTGTGATTTACTTTTTATTATATTGACACATTCACAAACAAAGAGTACCAAAATTTATCAAAACAATTCATCGATTTCCTCACCAGTGACATATAGAGATTTCTATAACGGTTTTGTTTCTCCAGTAAAACACTCAACTCGTAACAAAAAAAATAAATATAGCAAGTCATGACATTCAAATCATGTCCTTAAAGACATAATTTGCAAAGTTTGGAGTGGAAAAACTTGAGTGTCCTGCACATAGCTGACCTTAATCTCACTGAACACATTTGGAAAGAAGTGGAACACTGACAGCACCCCAGTCCTTCTTGTCAACCTGACTAATGCTTTTGTGATTGAGCAGGCATAAATTCAAATGATTCTGGAAACACATATTCAATAAACACATCTGGTTGTGCTGGTCAGCTGGCCAGAAAGTATTCCCACCTGCATGATTATTTTCCTTTTTGCTTGGATGCAGCAGCATGCAGTAAGTATATCAGAATGGGATTATTTTTTTATGCTCCTTTTGAACTGAGTGTCTAAAGAAATAAAATTCAATAAATTATGCATATGTCTTGAAAAAATACAAAAAAAAAATCGAAATGTGTATTCGTCTTCCAGAGTTAAATTTTATTTCTATGAAGAGTCAATTCCAAAGGAGCAGAACACAATCCCTTTATAATATACTGCACTTAAATTTAGTGCTACAATGCAACAAATTGTTTCTAAAATTGTCTTTAATTCATTCATTCAGCATTAAATTTAATGAATGACTGAATGAATAGTGCATTAATTAATTGGGCTAAGCACCCAGTGTGCATCAAGCCAGGCAGTTAACTGACTGCAGAGATATCTGCTATGCATAGCCAATTTCAGTGGAACCTGGTATGGAGCAAAAAAATCAGACTAATCAGAAATTCTCTTTTTTCATTTTTTTTTACCATCAGTGTTTTGCTCCAGTAGCTTGACCAAAACACCAGCTTACTGAGCTTCAATATAAAGATAGCCTGTCCTTTGTGCACAAGACAGCATTTCTCTTCAGGGGCCACCACAAATATTCATTTGTTTAATAAAAAGATACCTTAACTTGTATGCTAATTGATTTTACTCATTCTTAAAGTAATATTCCATCCATCCATTATCCATAACTGCTTATCCTGTGCAGGGTCATGGGCAAGCTGGAGCCTATCCCAGCTGACTTTGGGTGAGAGGCAAGGTACACCCTGGACAAGTTGTTAGATCATTGCAGGGCTGACACAGAGAGACAAACAACCATTCACACTCACATTCACACCTACAATCAGTTAAGAGCCTAACCTGCATGTCTTTGGATTGTGGGGGAAAACAGAGCACCCAGAGGAAACCAACACAGACACGGGGAGAACATGCAAAGTCCATACAGAAAGGCCCCTGTCAGCCACTAGGCTCAAACCCAGAGCTTACTTGCTGTGAGCTGACAGTGCTAACCACTACAACACTGTGCCACCCCCAATATTTTATACTATTATTGAAAAAAAAAATTTTTCAGAATTTTCTGGAATTTCATAAACCAAAAACAGAAGGAAATCTGTTACATTATTAAATGGTGATTGTTTTCTTGATTTGTGAAAGACTACTGTTCTGAAACATCATTAAATTATTAAATACACAAAAATAAATCTCATTATATCCAACTTGATAAATGAGATCAAATGTCTTTTGCTTTTGTGCTCATGAATGTGAAAAAAGGCATGCATTTATAAGCATAAACAATGTTTAAAAAATGAAACTGATAAGGGAAAATAGTATTCATACACCACAAATCACCAGTAGTAGATCTTTTTTTGCAAGCTTTTGCTGGAAATTACAACATTGAGATTTCTACACTAAGATGCAATTAGCCTTTTCAGCATCGTGGTTCAATTTGTGTACATTCCTCTTGCAAAATTGTGTGACGAATTCACAATTTTAAAATTCCCCATAAATTTTCAAAGAGAATCTTGTCAGATTGGATAGGGCATGTGAAGTATGTTTAGGGTCTTTGTCTTGTTGAAATGGACATCTTCTCTGTAAATTCTTTACCTTGGCTGATGAGATGAACGTCTTTGCTAATATGTCCCCATGTATCACTCCATTCATGTTTTTTTTTCATGAGGTGGAATACCCAAAAGAAAACATTTGCAGAGAAGCAAATGGTGCTCACACATTTGTACTTCACTGTGGGTACAATAGGTTTTCTTGAAATCATATGCACAACCCTTCTTTCTCCAAACATGAAGAGATGAAGTACTGCTGTGGCAGCGGTGGTGTGGCCTAGCATCAGTTTGTGTATGGAGGGTGGGGCCAGGGAAGGTGATTGGCAAAGTCAATGCACCTGTTATCAATTAATGGTGTGTGTGTCTTTGTTGCAGTGATGGAGGAGGATAGAAAAGGAGGGAGAGCGCAGAGAGAAGGGATCTCCCCAGACCAGAAACACAGCTGTGTGTATGTGTGTGGCTAAACAGATGTTAAAGCTGAAAAGTGAAGGAAAAATAAAAGTGTGTGTGAACATCATCTCTGCCATGCTTCAGTACTCGACCCACATCAGGGACTTATTGCAGTGGTGCCAAAACCCAGGAGTATGGAAGGGAACCAACACAAGGAGTCCTCCCCATTTAATGATCTCATCCATGCCCTCGCTACCGCCCAGCAGAACAAGCATTTGGAAGGAGTAAGAACAATGGTTTAAAGCCTTGACGTTAGCCCAGCAGGAAGATTGGCAGGCGTTCCGGCATCTGCTCACATCACTGGAGGCCTCGAGTGCCACCGCAGCAGACCCTCCCCACATCACCCTCATGAAGATGGGCCTGCATGATGATCCAGAAGCCTTTATCACTCTGTGACAATGGGGATGTAGCCAAGTGGCAGTTTGTGAACGGACGGTGGTGTCAGGGAAGGTAAGTGGTTAAATCATTACACCTGGTATCCATTAATGTGTGTGGGTGTGTTTGTTTGTTGCAGGGATCAAGCATAAAAGGAGGGGGAGAGCAGACAAGAGCAGCTCCCCGACCCCAATCCATGTGTGTGACTGAATGACTGAATGCAGCAAGCTGAAAAGCCAAAATAAGGAGAATAAAATGTGTGTATGTGAACATCAACTCTTGCCTGCTGTGCTTCTGTGCTCCACCCACATCAGGAACTGTTACTGTGGTGCTGAAACCCGGGACGCACAGAAGGGAACGACCCCATGGAGACTTTCCCGTTCAAAGAGCTCATCCTTGCCCTTGCTACTGCCCAGCAGAACCAGCATCAAGTGCTGACCGCCCTCCAAAAGGAACAAGAGCAACACTTCGAAGCCTTGATGCTGGCCCAGCAGGAAAATTGACAGGCATTCTGGCATCTGCTTGCATCAGCAGGGGCATCAACCATCACTGCAGCTGGCACCCTCATGAAGATGGCCCGCAGGATGATCTGGAAGTATTCCTTGTCCTCTTCGAACAAGCAGCCAAGGTGTGGGGGTTGGCCACTGGAGCAGCGTGTGGCATGCCTCCTCCCACTCCTGACTGGTGAGGTGCAGCTCACAGTGCAGCAGCTCCCTGCTGACAGCCCACTGGTGTATGCTGACCTGAAGAAAGCCATCCTGCAGCAGGTTGGCCACTCCCCGGAACAACATCACCAGCACTTCCGGACACTGGCATTGGAGGAGGGCAGCTGACCATTTGCATTCGGCCAACAAATCCGGGATGCCTGCCGGCAGTGGCTGAGGGCAGAAGATTGTGATGCCAATGAGATCATTGATCTGGTGGCAGTGGAAGAGTTCTTCTCTCGACTTATGGAAGGAACAGTGGAATGGGTCCAGTGTCATTGCCCGGCATTGCTAGAACGAGCCATCAAGCTGGCGGAGGACCATCTGGAGGTGGCTCCGATGGCAGGCAGATGAGGTGTCTCTCCTTTCTTCTCCTCTTGCTCTCTCTTCTCTCCTGTCTCTTTTTCCCCTCCCCACCCCGTTCCCCCACCACAGAGGCGGTGGCTGGCTCCTCCCCAGCCAGCCTGTCACAGCCGTGGTGTCCTCTCTTCTCCCTCTTCTGTGTCTGTGTTGTCTCCTCCTCAGGTGAGTGACTCCCATAACGCCAGTGCAGAGGGAAAGCCTGGGCTGGTGTGGTGGCGCGGCAAGGAGTCAGAGCATCTCCAGAATCGGAGTTCCACCAGGGAGGTGGGAGCTGTGATCCGCATCCCCAACATGCCAGAGACTGCCCCTGATCAGGCCAGAATGTATCGCATACCAGTAAGTGTTCAAGGGGATACATATCACACGTTGGTGGATTCCGGTTGTAACCAGACCTCAATTCACCAACACCTGGTGCAAGGTGAGGGATTGGGGAGAGCACAAGCAGTGAAGGTGTTATGTGTATATGGGAATATTCACAATTACCCTCTAGTGTCTGCCCATATTCTATTCCGGGGCCAAATGCATAGAATTAATGTGGCTGTTAACCCTCATCTCACCCACTCATTAATTTTGGGGACTGATTGGCCAGGGTTTAAAGAATTGATGGAACACATAATGAGAGGTGGGTCCTGCATAAATATGTCATGGGAAGCTCCGGGTGTGGCACTGACTGGGTAAGCTGTCACAGAGCCGTCTATGTCAGCACCATGTCAGAGTAATGTGAGGAATGAGGAGCACCCTGCCCCTCCTCCCTCTCTTGGGGATTCCCTTGGGGATTTCCCGTTAGAGCAGTCACGAGATGAGACTCTACGGCATGTGTTTGACTAAGTGAGAGTAATCAATGGTCAAACTCTCCAGCCAAATGTGACACAGCCCTTCATTATTTCGCTATTATTAAGGATAGGTTGTATTGAGTGACACAGGACTCTCAAACTGAAGAACAGATAACTCAGTTGTTGATCCCAAAGAGCCGCAGGGAAATCATATTCTATGCGGCTCACTTTAATCCCATGGCTGGACACTTGCGGCAAGATAAAACACTAGCCTGGATAATGGCCCAGTTCTATTAGCCAGGGATTTGTGGGGACATCCATCGGTGGTGTGTGGCATGCTGTGAATGCCAGTTAGTAAATCCCACACCCACCCCAAAAGTGCCTTTTCACTCTCTATCTCTAATCAAGGCCCATTTTGAAAGAATTTGGATGGATCTCATCAGGACATTAGATTGGTCAGCACAAGGATATTGCATTATTTTAGTTCTGATGGACTATGCAACATGATATCCAGAAGCAGTGCCTCTCCGCAATATCTTAGCATGCAGTATTGCGGAAGTGCTCTTCCGCTTTATCTCCCGGGTTGGGATTCTGAAAGAAATCTTGACAGACCAAGGCACTTTGTTTATGTCATGCACACTGTGCGAGCTGTATGGGTTACTAGGGATTAAGTCTGTCCACACCATTGTCTATCAGCCATAAATCTATGGTTTAATGGAGCATTTTAACCAAGCACTAAATAACATATTTCGGAAATTTGTAAGTGAGGATGCATTTAATTGGAATAAGTGGCTCAAGCCCCTGTTATTTGCAGTACGAGAGGTCCTGCAAGTCTCCATGGGGTTTTCTCCATTAAAAAATAATTATATGGACATAAGCCGCTTGGCATTTTGGATGTGCTACAAGAAAATTGGGAGGAGGAGCCCTTGCCTAGCAAGAATGAAATTCAGTATATTCTTGACCTGCACGCAAAACTCCACACACTCACGCACTTAACCCAGGAGAATTTGCGGCAGGCACAAGAATGTCAAAGCCGGCTGTATGACAGGGGCAAGTGCCTTAGAGAGTTTACACCAGGAGATAAAGTGATGATATTATTGCCCACGTAGAGTTCTAAATTAATCGCCAAGTGGCAAGGGCCCTTCGAGGTCACATGGTGAGTCAGGGACATTGACTATGAGGTGAGGCAAGTGGATGGGGCAGGGCATTGCAAATCTACCACCTCAACCTTTTAAAATGCTGGAATGAGGGGGTCCCTGTAGCGTTGGTGTTAGTAGTTCCAGAGAAAGTGAAGCTGGGGCTGGAGATTAAAAAAAAGGTAAAATCTCAAAACACTCTGGTCCCCTGTGGAGACCACCTCTCACTGACCCAACTCAAGGAGGTAGAACACCACATTGAGATGCCCCCAGGGGTGGTGGTGCGTAGCCGCCCTTACCACATACCTGAACACACAAAAGTGTTCCGGGATGCACTCAAGGCCATGCTCAAGATGGGCATAATCAAGGAGTCACACAGTGACTGGAGCAGCCCAGTGGTCCTGGTTCCCAAGACCAATGGGTCCGGTCGGTTCGGTTCTGTGTTGACTATAGAAAGGTCAACAAGGTGTCTAAATTTGATGCATACCCAATGCCTTGCATTGATGAGTTGCTCGATCGGTTAGGCATGGCTCACTTTTATTCGACACTGGATCTAACAAAGGGATATTGGCAGATCCCCTTGTCTCCCATTTCCCCAGAGAAAAATGGCCTTTTCCACACCATTTGGATTACACCGATTTGTCACGCTCCCTTTTGGGTTATTTGAGGCACCTGCTATATTACAGTGGCTCATGGACAGGGTCCTCCACCCTCACGCTGCCTATGGGGCTACATAGCTTGATGATATAATAATCTACAGCCATGATTGGCCGTGGCACATAGAACATCTGAGGACTGTTCTAAAGTCGCTGGGTGTGCGGGTCTCACAGCTAACTTGAAAAAGTGTGCAATTGGGTGGGTGGAAGTACAGTATCTGGGGTTCCACTTGGGTCATGGGCAGGCGTGTCCCCAAATTAGCAAGACTGTAGTGATTGCAGCCTGCCCAAGGCCCAAGCCCAAAAAGGGGGTGAGACAGTTCCTGAGGCTAGCTGGCTATTATTGTAGGTTTATATCTAACTATTCAGACATCATCAGCCCTTTAACTGATCTTGCTAAAAAGATGGCTCCAGATCCGGTCCAGTGGATGGAGCAGTGCCAACAGGCATTCTCTAAGGTAAAAGCTGCACTGAGTGGGGGGCCACTTTTGCACTCCCCTGACTTCTATCTCCCCTTTATTTTGCAGACTGATGCATCGGACAGAGGGCTAGGGGCCATTTTATCCCAGAAGGTGTAGGTCGAGGAGTGCCCCATGCTGTACATCAGCCATAAACTCTCGATGCATGAAAGCAAGTACAGCATCATCGAAAAAGAGTACCTTGCCATCAAGTGAGCGGTCCTCGTCCTCCGATATAGTACCTGCTAGGATGCCCTTTCACTCTCTATTTGGACTACATGCTCCTCCAGTGGCTTCACCGCATGAAGGATGCCAATGCGCAGATCACCCATTGTAGAAATGCCCTCCAGCTGTTTAAGTTTGAGGTTGTCCACAGTCCGGGGGCACAGATGGTGGTGGCGGACTTCCTGTCCCATTGGGGAGGGAGTCTGCTTCAGACCAGACAGCTCCCCAGCCTGAGTTGGGCAGTGGGGGTATGTGGCAATGGGGGCATGGCCAAGCAGCAGTTTGTGAATGGAGGGCGGGGTTGGGGAAGGTAAGTGGCCAAGTCATTACACCTGGTGTCTATTAATGTGTGTGGGTGCGTTTGCTTGTTTGTTGCAGGGATCGAGCATAAAAGGAGGGGGAGAGCAGAGAAGAGCAGCTCCCTGACCCCAACTCGTGTGTGTGACTGAATTAATTAATTAATTAATGCAGCAAGCTGAAAAGTCAAAATAAGGAGAATGAAAAGCGTGTATGTGAACATCAACTCTCACCTGCCATGCTTCTGTGCTCCACCCACATCAGGAACTGTTACACACTCTCTTCGAACAAGCAGCTGAAGCATGGGGATGGCCGTTCAAGCAGCATGCGGCAAGCTGCACCTTGCCAGTCAGTAATCTAACTGCATATATAAGCACAGCAGCTCCACACCAACAGCTGGCTTGTATACAAATACCTGAAGAGAGCCATGCAGCATGTCAGCCACTTCCCAGAAGAAAATTGCCAGTGCTTTGGGATGCTGACTTTGGAGGAGGTCAGCCAGCTGTTCACATTTGGCCATCTGCTCCGGAACACCTGCCAGCAGTGGCTGAGGGTGGACAACAATGACACAGATGGGATCATCGATCTGGTGACACTGGAGCAGTTTATTACTCGACTTCTGGAAGGAATGGTGGAGTGAGTCCAGTGTCATCGCCCGGTGTCTCTGGAGCAAGCCATCAAGTTGGTGGAGGACCCTCTGGCAGTCATGAAAAGAGACTCTGTGTCATGTGTTTGACCAAGTGAGAGTAATTGATGGTCAAACTCTCCAGTCAAATGTGACACCCTCCTTCCCATACTTTACTATTATTAAAGATAGGCTGTATTGAGTGATGCAGGACACTCAAACTGCTGAACAGATAACACAGTTGTTAATCCCTAAGAGACGTAGGGAACTCATGTTCCATGTGGCTCACTTTAATCCCATGGCCGAACACTTAGGACAGGATAAAACACTACCCTGGATAATAGCCTGGTTCTGTTGACCAGGGATTCGTACAGACGTTTGTTCAGTGGTGTGTCAGCATGCTGTGAATGCCAATCAATAAATCTTGCCACCACTCCAAAAGTGCCTTTGTGCCCACTCCCTCTAATCGAGACCCCCTTTGAAAGAATTGGCATGGATCTCGTCAGGCCATTAGATCAGTTAATGTAAGGATATTGCTTTAATTTAGTTCTGGTTGACTATGCAACGCGATATCCGGAAGCAGTGCTGCTCCACAGTATCTCGGCATGCAGTATTGTGGAATCTCTCTTCTTTGTTATCTCCTGGGTCAGGATTCTGAAAGAAATCCTGACAGACCAAGGCACTTAATTTATGTCATGCACACTGTGCAGACTGTATGAGTTATTGGGAATTAAATATATCTGCACCAGCAACTATCACCCACAAATGGAGGGTCTGGCAGAGAGATTTAATCAAACACTTAAAAATTTAATTCAGAAATTTGTAACTGAGCCCTGTGATGACCTGGTGACTTGTCCAGGGTGTACCCCGTCTTTCACCTGTAGTCACCTGGGATAGGCTCCAGCTTGCCTGCGACCCTGTAGAACAGGATAAATCGGCTAGAGATAATGAGATGGGATGAGATTTGTATCTGAAGATGCACGTAATTGGGATAAATGGCTCAAGCCCCGGGCGGCATGGTGGTGTAGTGGTGAGCACTGTCAGCTCACAGCAAAAAAGTCCTGGGTTCAAGCCCAGTGGCCAACAAGGGTCATTCTGTGGTAGAGTGTGCATGTTCTCCCAGTGTCTTCATGGGTTTCCTCAAGGTGCTCCAGTTTCTCCCACCCTTAGAGAATTCACTCCAGGACACAAAGTACTTGTGCTATTGCCAACGTTGAGCTCTAAATTTATCGCCGAGTGGTAAGGGCCCTTCGAGGTCACACAGTGAATTGGGAACGTCGACTATGAGGTGAGGCAAATGGATAGGGGCAGGGGCCTGCAAATATACCACCACAACCTATTAAAACATTGGAATGAGGGGGTCCCTGTGGCATTGGTGTCAGTAGTTTTGGAGAAGCTGGGGCTGGAGGTAAAAACCAAAAACAACAACCCAAACTGGTCTGGTCCCTTGTGGAGACCACCTCTCACCTGCCCAACTCACAGAGGTTGCCAAGTTGCACGAGGATTTTTCCTGACATGTTTGTGGCAGCAGGGGCGTGGCCAAGCAGCAGTCTGTGAATTGAGGGCAGAGTCGGGGAAGGTAAGTGGCTAAGTCATTACACCTGGTGTCAATTAATGTGTGTCTGTGTCTCTTGCAGTGATGGCATGGCATAAAAGGAGTGAGAGAGCAGAGGAGTGATGGATTTGTGACTAGCGCATGACAGTGTGCGTGTGTCTGTGTGTGACTGTATCAGTTGGGGAAGTGGTGTGTTGAAAATCATAATAAAAAAGTGTATCTAAATGCTAACAACAGCCTGCCATGCTTCTGTGCTCCACCCACATCGGGGATTGCTACAGTGGTGCCGAAACCCGGGATGCACAGAAGGGAACCACCCCATGGAGTCCTCCCCATTCGAAGAGCTCATCCTTGCCCTCACTACTGCCCAGCAGAACCAGCATCAAGTGCTGATCACCCTCCGGAAGGAGCAGCAGCAACGCTTCAAAGCCTTGATGCTGGCCCAGCAGGAAGATCGCCAGGCATTCCAGCACCTGCTCACTTCAGCAGGGCCATCGGCCACCACTGCCGCCACCCTCATGAAGGTAGGACCACAGGATGATCTGGAAGCATTTCTCACTCTCTTTGAGCAAACAGCTGAGGCATGAGGGTGGCCGCTGGAGCAGTGCGTAGCACGCCTTCTCCCACTCCTGACTGGCGAGGTGCAGCTCGCAGCTCCCTGCTGACAGCTGGCTGGTCTATGCTGACCTAAAGAAAGCCATTCTGCAGCAGTTCAGCCACTCCCTGGAACAACATTGTCAGCGCTTCCAGACGCTGGCACTGGAGGAGGTTGGCTGGCTGTTTGCATTCGGCCAGCAACTCCGGGATGCCTGCCGGTAGTGGCTGAGGGTGGATGACCGCAACGCCGACAAGATCATCAATCTGGTGGCACTGGAGCAATTTATCTCTCAACTTCCAGAAGGAATTTTGGAATGGGTCCAGTGTCACCACCCGGTGTCACTGGACCAAGCCATCGAACTGGCGGAGTACCATCTGAAGGCAGCTCCGATGGCAGGCAAATGAGGCGTCTCCCCTCGCTTCTCTTTTCCCCTTCTCTCTTTCTTGTCTCTTGTCCCCCTCTCCACCCCATTCCCCTGCCATGGAGGCAGCAGCTGGTTCCTCCCCAGCCAGCCTGTCACACCCGTGGTGTCCTCCTATTTCTCTCTTCTGTGTCTGTGTTGTCTCCCCCTCAGGTGAGTGACACCCATAACACCAGTGCAGAGGGAAAGCCTGGGCCAGTGTG
>JAPEKM010000014.1:7072716-7083199 GCA_027575975.1 Cathorops multiradiatus
TGCCAAAATACTATTTTGTAAGATGTTTACTTGTGTTAATTTTTTCAAACAAAAATTAAGAAAAAAAAAACTTTTTCATACCTAACGACCCTATTTTAGCATTTCATGTTACCTGAAACACACTTTTTTTTTTTTTTTGGCCTTATTCAGAATGCAAGGGAGTTGCTTCGAGGAGCCCATGGCTGTTGATTTTAAGGACAAGTTTGAGGAGTCAGAGAATTTATACAGCTTTGAAACCTGCATCATCTGACCTTTCCTAACAAAAAATTTGAACAAGCCACAGCTCAATAAGCTAATTAAGGTCTGGAACCTTGGTAAAAGTTACCTGAGAACTTAGATTTTTTGAGGTGCCCAAACTTTCATATGGTGTTCCTTTTCTTTTTTCACTCTCCAATTATACAAAACAAAAATACACAAATCTTGCAGAAAACGCCAAAAAGAAATGTGTCGTCTTTATCTTTATGCCTTTTGGCGATCAGTTCATCTTCTGCTCACTTAACTATTCACAGTAACAGACATTTTCAGTAGGGTGGCCAAACTTTTGCATGCCACTGTAAAAGTGAGTGGTGCAACAGGTGAGGTAATTTCAGTATTACAAACTTTTCAGTATAATTAACTATTTGGACATCCCCCAATGAGTTTATTATAGCAGGTTTGCAGTGTATTTACTTTTAATGATGTACTGATTTATTTGCATATCTGATGTACCTAATCCCTTAATTTTAAAATACATATGCGGGGGGAAAAAAAACAAACAGTGAAGCATTTATTTAACCATACTACTGTTGTCTGTGTCCTTCTCTTCAATCAGCCATCACATATCCTCCTTTGTTAATTCCCTTTGCCCCTAGACATTTCAAGGGTAACACAGATATACAAATAAGTAAATATACAAATACTGTATTCCATATCACAAATAAATACTAATTATTTACTATGTATTGCACCCTAGAAACGATGTATATATTGGTCTTGTTTCTTATGGCAAAGGAAAGAGTTACAATTTAATAGTTACTATTTAATTACTATGAAATTTTGCAGTCTTATTTCTGTGGTATTACAAAGGTATTGCCAGCATTTGTCCCTAATAATATGGTTGAGTACACCTGAAAGTAATAAAAAAAGAGCAGGAAGAGTGCTATAAAGATGTGAACAATTCATCCAATTAATTAACATGATTATTTATGTGCTACTGTTTAATTATTTTGTTTAAGTCATGTTCATATTTTGATTCAAAATGGCATTTATTCAGTTTTGGTGCATTTAAAGAAAATATGAATTTCAGAGTGAAATATTGTGATTTTCATTGGCATTACCTCCTACTTAACTCTGAATACAGCCCCTAGAGAACAGCAGCTGGAATAATGAGATATTGAACACAGCCCCTTCTGTTGTCATAATTGCTTAATCTGAAAGACCTGAATAAGCTCATAAAGCAGTGAATGGGCACTTCATTATCTTATTATGGTAGAGACAAGAGGAGTCAGTAAAAAGCAATTAAAAGCTATACTAACAGCTGGTAAACACTGACAATAGCAGCGTGGCCAGGGTGATATAATAAAAAATCATGAACTGACAATAAATCTCATTCATTTTTAGGTGAAAGCATGCCAAGCAAAGTCAAGCATTAGTAAGATTACTCAACTGAAGATGCTGTAATAGAGGCACAGAGAAAAAGAAGCATAGACACAGAAGGAGAGACAGGATAATTTGAGCATTTGCTTCATGTAATCTAAAATAATCCATATTCTGCAACAAATTCAATAATGCAGAAAATGATGCATAATATGGAAATATCTTAAATCATGTTTAATTTAGAATTCTGCAATAATTAATTGATTAGTGTACAAACATTCCTCTGAGTTCCCAAGTACTTTTTTTCCAAACTGAATTTCTGGTGTTGTGATAAAAAAAACTTCCCTCACCTTTAACATGCTGTTCAGGATGTAAAGGTTGGTTTAGGTTTTGTGCCCAATATAACAATAAATAAATAAATAAATAAATAAAATATAAAATAAAAACAATTTGGAAATACATGGAACTCCAATTATCCCATCTCATCACTTAAGCAATGTGCATATCCACACACACACACACACACACACACACACACACACACACACACACACACACACACACACACATCTCTGGTGCCTAATCCTAGTCCTAGCTACACACCTGCCTGTTCATCAGCTTAAGTACAAGTTAGCATGTCATCATCTATGTAATTTATTAATTGGCTCATACCAGACTCACCCAATAAAGGACTTCAGTCCAACCCTCCATGGTGATGCACTGAAACACTGTCAGCATGGCGAATGCAAAGTTATCAAAATTTGTAATGCCATTATTTGGCCCCTCCCATCCCATCATGCACTGAGTGATGTTGGGTGGGGTGCAGTGCCGCCCATGGGCATTATTTGGGGCACAAGGTGCAGGCTTCTCCTCAGCTATAGATCCTAAGGCACACAGAATTTAGCACATGAATTTACAACACAATTAAGCCTCTCGGACTATACCTGAGATATGTTATATTTAAAGAAATAAAAGTAATGCTAAAATTATCTATGAAGTCTTGAGATCCATCAAATGTAATAAAACATAATAAACAATTTCCTGTGATGTGACATAACTCAATCAGAAAAGCATAATTTTAAAGGCATGGGTTCCTTTTAACACTGACCTCTGTGTCCATTTCTGAAGAAAAAACATGCACGATGCATCTTCCCCATGAAAAGCTCGAGGCCGATGATGGCATAGATGATGATCACAAAGAGTACAAGCAGAGCGATGTGAAGCAGAGGAACCATGGCCTTAATTATGGAGTTCAATACTACTTGTAAACCTGAAATCACATAAGAATTACCAGTCAAAATCATGTTGGTGCAACTGGAATGAATGCGCAGTCTCAGGCAGAAAAAAGCAACATCTTACAATTTCTCTAGTCTGTTATGAATCTCTACTGCACTTTATGCATTCTATTAGCTTAAAACATACTAACTTTCACTGACTCAGTCATTTACCTCTTCATTTGTATTTGGTAGAATTGCAAATTTCATTTGTGTTTTTTGTGTATGACTCACTGGGCACACCAGACACCAATCGTAGGGGTCTCAGTACTCTGAAAGCACGCAGGGCTTTCACATCAAAGCCTGCTGCCTTCCCTCCAATAGGTGTCCCTCCATCTCCTTTCGTGGCCTGTTCTAATATAGCACTGAACAACCTTTGTGAGAGACAAACAGGGACAGAAAAATGCGATAGCCGTTATTTAAACCCATATATTTTCTAATACAAATACCAACTTCAATGATAGTGTCAGTCAAAAAACAGCAAGAAAGGGACAGGCATCCAGCAATCAGGCTAGATTAATGTAAACATAAGATCAAAGAAAAACACAAATAGGGTCAGACCAGAAATGCAAAATATAACAAAAAAGTCACTAGAACTGGCTAGGAATGGGACCTCGCAAAAGTGTTTGAATGTCCACTAAAAATTAAAGTTATTGGGGATCAACAAAGAAACTGTTAAAGGAGGGTGTGGCAGCGGGGATGTGGTCAAGTGCCGGTTTGTGAATAGAGGGCCAGATCAGGAAAGATGAGTGGCAATATGATAACACCTGTGCTTCACTGATGCTGTGTGTGTGTTTTGCAGTGATTGCTGAGGGGTGGATAAGGAGAGAGATATGAGAGGAGAGGGGTTCTCCCAAAAGGAGCATTTGTGTGCGCGCGTGTGTGAGCGAGTGAGTGAGAGAGAGAGAGAGTAGTGGTGGCTGAAAAGCTATTTGTAAATAAACCAGGAAAGTTACCACCACTACCCATCTGCCTGTGCTTCAGTGTTCCACCCACTCTCAGAGACATTTACAGAGAGCATACTTGCACATGAATGGTGGCTATTGTGCCTTTTACAAAGTATGTATTGTATTTATTACAAGGTTTTATAGTACCTTTTAAAGTTAAATGCTGTATGAACATTCTCAGAGCCAACCGATGTGAAACAGGTTTGATAATTTCTGGGCCTCACCAGCTACTATAGGAGGTTAAGTGACTATGCTCAACTAGGTAAACGCCCACTTGCCTTCATGCAATATAACACTTTTTGGATTGAAAAAATGGCAGCAGGCAATGGACATGCTAAAAAAATGCCTTACCTTAGGATTGATATTGTGATTCCCTGACTTCACGCATCCATTCTATATACAAATGTGACCCAGGACTGGCTTATGTCCAGGCCAAACCAATCTGGATGGTTAACAAGGTGGAGCCTTAGGCCTTACAAGACTTTGATATCAGAACCATTCATAAACCTGGCCCACAAAACCAGGCCCCTGATCCTTTGTCCTGAAACCTCCTATTGGCAAACTAGAGTATAAACTTTCCATGCCTTGGGAGTACACTGAACAGATGGGCAGACGAATATGGTTCAGATTTTTTCTTTACAAACAAACCAAAAACTCACTTTCCAGCAGATAATGAACAAACATAGACAAACAAAACAGCATGCAATGATGTTTTACAACTCTGGCCAGAAGCACTTCTCTACTCCTGTCCTTCTTTTATCCATTTCCCATCACTGCAAACAAACACACAGACACACACAACATACTAATTATCAACAGGTGCTTTCACTTTGCCACTCACCTTCCCCAGCTTCACTCTCCATTCACAAACCAGTGCTCAACCACACCCCCACTGACACATACCCCCACTGCCTGACACTGGCTGGGGAGCTGTCAAACCTGTAGCCGACACCCATCCCCCCTGACGGTAGAGGTAGTCCACCACCACTGTCTGCGCCCCTGGCCTGTGGACCACCTAAAATTTTAAAGGCTGTAGGGCCAGATACTAACAGGTGATCTGTGTGTTGGAATCTTTCATACAGTGGAGCCACCGGAGTGGGGTATGATGTGAGCAGAGAGTGAAAGTGCATCCCAGCAGGTAGTAGCAGAGGGTAAGGGCCACCCATTTAATGGCCAAACACTCTTTCTTGATGGTGCTATACTTCGTCTCTCGTATGGAGAACTAGCGGCTAATATCCAGGTACTCCTCTCCCTCCACTGTTTGGGACAAAACAGCCCCCAGTCCTCTCTCCAATGTGGTGGTCTGTAAAAAAATGCAGAGAGAAGTCAGGGGAGTGTAAAAGTGACCCCCCCACACAGTGCAGCTTTTCCCTGGATAAAGACCTGTTAGCATGGCTTCATCCACTGGACAGGATCTGGTGCTCCCTTTTTCATGAGATCAGTAAAAGGGCTGGTGACATCCAAATAATTAGGCATGAACCTATAGCCAGCCCCAGGAACTGTCACACCCCTTTTTCATCTTGGACCTTGGGCAGGCCACAATTGCTGTGGTTTTGTCAATTTGGGGATGCATCTGCCCATGATCCAAGCGGAAACACAGACATCATCCCCCCCCCACCCAACTGCACACTTCTTTGGGTTAGCCATGAGTCCCACATGTCTGAACAACTCAAGCATGGCCCTGAGGTGTTTCATGTGCCACAACTTAACATTACTGTAAATAATAATGCTGTCAAAGTAGGCCATGGCATAAGCTTTGTGTGAATGGAGAATTTTGTCCATGAGCTGCTAAAATGTTGCGGGAACCCCAAATAACCTGAAAGGAAGGGTGACAAACCGGTGTAAACAAAATTGGGTGGAAAAGGCTGATTGTTCTCAGGGGCGGGGAGTCAAAAGGATCTGCCAATATCCCTTCGTCAGATCCAGTGTCGAATAAAAATGAGCCATGCCTAACCAATCAAGCAGTTCATCAATGCATGGCATTGGATAGGCATCACATTTAGACACCACATTTACCTTGCCATAGTCCACACAGGACTGGACTGACCCATCAGTTGTGGGCACCAACATAATCGGGCTGCTCCAGTCTCTGTGCAACTCCTCGATTATGCCCAACTTGAGCATGGCCTTAAGTTCATCCTAAACAGCATTTTTTTGTGTGTGTGTTCGGGTAAGCAGTAGGGGCAGCTATGCACCAGTACTCCTGGGGTCATCTCGATGTGGTATTCTATGAGGTGCATTTGACCAGAAAGAGGTGAGAACACATCAGAAAATTCCTTTTGCAACCTGGCAACCTCCGTGAGTTGGGACGGCAAGAGGTGGTCACCACAGGGAACCGGGGTGGGTTGTGTGGCGGATTTTGTTTTACCCTCTGGCCCCAGCTCCTCTTTCTCTAGAACTACAATTGCCAATGCCATGGGAACCCCTTCATTCCATAGTTTGAGCAGATTAAGGTGGTATATCTAGTGCACCCTGCCTCTATCCATTTGCTTCACTTCATAGTTGATGTCCCCAACTCACCATGTCACCTCAAAAGGCCCTTACCACTTGGCAAGTAACTTAGAGTTCAATGTGGGTAATAATATGAGAACATTATCTCCTGGTGTGAATCCTTTAAGGTGCACCCCCCACAAATTATCCTGGGTTAGGTCACAGAGTGTGCGAAATTTTATGCACAGGTCAAGAACATATTGAATTTAATTTTTGTTGTCAGAAGGCTCCTCCTTCCAATTTTCCTGGATGAGATCAAAGACACCCCAAGGCTTGCACCCATATAATAATCCAAATGGGGGAAAAACCCGTGGAGGCTTATGGGACCTCTCGTACTGCAAACAGGGATTCAAGGTCTTAAGAGTGCAGTTAAATCATTTGACCAGGCCATCTGTTTGTGAGTGATAGATGCTTATGCAGATAGATTTAACTGGCAATAACTTAAAGTTCACAAAATGTGTGTTATATGAACATCATGCCTGATCAGTCAAGATTTCTTTCAGAATCCTGATTGAGGAGATAATTTTAAACAGTGACTTTGCGACACTACATGTAGAGATGTTACACAGCAACACTGCTTCTGGGTATTGCATTCCATACTTGCATTCTAAAGTAAAGTGATGCCCTCAAGCAGTCTGATCTAATGCCCTGACGAGATCCACCCCAATTCTTTCGAAAGGGGTCTTGATCAGGGAAAGAGGGTGCAATGGTGCTTTTGGACTGGCCACTGGATTTACCAGTTGGCAGTCATGACATGCCACACACCACCTGCGGTCATTCCTGCAAATCCCTGGCCAATAGAACCTGGCCATGAGTTGTGCTAGTGTTTTGTCTTGCCCCAGGTGTCTGGCCACTGGGTTACAATGAGCCACATAGAACAAGGATTCCTTGAGGCTTTTGGGAATCAATAATCTGTGATCTGCTCTCTGGTTTGAAGAGGAAGAAGAAGAAAACTTTGTCACATGCTCACTCAAGTACAGTGAAATTCATCTTCTGCATTTAACCCATCTGAAGCAGTGAACACATGCATGCATACACATAAGTGAGCAATGAGTACACACATAGAGCAGTGGGCAGCTATGCTACAGCACCCAGGGAGCAGTTGGAGTGCCTTGCTTAAGGTTATTTTGGCCCAAGTCCACCCAGTGTTAACCTAACTGCATGTCTTTGAACTGTGGGGAAACCGGAGCACCTAGAGAAAACCCATGCAGATACAAGGAGAACATGCAAACTCCATACAGAAAGGTCCCCACTGGCTGCTGGGATCAAACCCAGAACCTTCTTGCTGTGAAGTGACAATGTCCTGGATCACTTGATACAGTCCATCTTTAATTACCACAATGTACGGGTGGGAGAGTGGGATGCTTGGCTGGAGTTTCTGACCATCGATGACTCTCACTTTGTCAAATGCATGATGTAGGAAGTTGTCTCACATCTGCTCCAGAGGAAAATCCATTAGGGAATCCCCCAAACAGCAGGAAGGGCTGGTGCGCTCCCCACTCTCCATGTCATTATGACATGGAGCTGACATAAATGCTCCCGGATGGCAACCCCCAACAAAGTCACACCAGGATCCCCCCATAATGTGCTACTGCAGGACCCACCCACCACCACTCAATCCATTAGGCTCCTAAACCCCTGCCAAGCTGTTCCCAGAATTAGTGGGTGGGTGAGGTGCAGGCAAACCACCACCTCGACATTATAATTGTTCCCCGAAATTGGATATTGACCAGTACCTTCAGATATTTGTGTATATCCCTGTGCACACACCAAACTTTCACCAGGCATGCTGTGTCCAATGCCTTGCCTTGAACCAAGCTATGGTGAATTGAGGTTTGATTATAACCTGAATCCACATGTGATATATACCCTCTTGGATACTCACCAGTATCCAGTATGTTCCAGCTCAATAAGGGGCGGTTTCTGGCACACTGGGGATCCAGATCACTGCCCCCACGTCATTCACCTGGCATTGGTCCTGGAAGTGTCCAGGTTCCCCACAGCACCAGCACACCAGCCCAGGCCTCACTTCTGCACTGCTGGGGTGAGGATCGCTCAACTGAGGGGAAGAGAGAAACATAAGGGGAAGGCAAACTATGGGCTCAGGGAGCTGGCTGCACAGGGATTGGACCCTGCTTCCATGATACTGGGGACAGGAGGGAGGGGAGGAATGAGTGGAGGGGGCAAGATGAGAGGGAGAGAGAAGAAGAGGAGGCAGGGTGTCTGCCTGCCTGCCACTTGAACTGCTGCCATATGGTCCTCCACCAGCTCAATGGCTTGATCCAGCAATGCTAGGTGGTGGTACAGGACCCATTTTGCTGTCTTTCTCGGCAGTTGAGTGATGAACTGTTTCAGACCCTCTCAACGTCTCAGTCTTCTGCTGTCAATCACTGCCGACAGATGTCCCACAGCTGCTGGCTGTAGGTGAATCTCTGGCTGACCTCCTCCAGTTTCAGCACACAGAAACACTGATAGTGTTGCTTGGGGGAGTGGCTGACTCACCGCAGGACCAGGCACTTCAAGTCTGCATACTCCAGTTTGTGGGCAGTTGCTGAGCCACAAGCCATGCTTCTCTGGTCAGGAGCGGCAGAAGGCAGGCCGCTTGCCAGGCTACACCCACATCTTAGCAGCTCATTCAAAGTTCCAGAAAAGCCTCCAGGTTGTCATGTAGCTCCATCTTTGTGAGGGTGACATGGGGGGACCCAGCTGACTCTGGGGCTGGGGCACCTGCTGGTATGATGAGGTGCAGGAGAACCTAGCAGTCCTCCTGCTGAGCCTGCAGCAGGGCCTCAAAGTACCGCTCCTGCTCAGTCTGCATTGCCACAGCACCAGGTGCAGGTTTTGTTGGGTTGGGGCATGGGCAAGCTCCTTGAATGGGGAGGACTCCATGGTGACAGTTCCCTTTCAGCATCTGGGGTTTCAGCACCAGTCTAAACATTCCCTGACTGGTGAGGATGCTGAACAGATAAGCAGGCAGATATGGTTCAGATTTTTTTCTTTTTGAACAAAAAAACTTGCTTTCCAGCGGATTATGAATTAACATAGACAAATAAAACCAGCATGCAATGATCAGCCATGACTCTGGCCAGAAGCACCTCTCCCCACTCCTCTCCCCCTTTTAACCACTTCCTGTTACTGCAAACAAACGCACAGACACAGCATACTAATTATCAACAGGTGCTTTCACTTTGCCACTCACCTTCCCCAGCTTCACTCTCCATTCACAAACTGGCGCTCAACCACACCCCCACTTCTCCTAGACTTATAACTAATTTGAGTACCAACAGATGGATAAATAGTTACCATATAAACATTTTAAACTAAGTTTGATTTAACTGAACTGTGTTGTAAACTAGAGAACATTTGACATGCTATTTGTTCTGTATAAATAAATAATTCTGTTTTCATGTTGACATCAAGAACCTGAACAGCATAATGTCATGGAATTTAACGTCTATTTAAATTTATGTGTGTTCTGTGTTTATAAAAAAGGGAGTTGGGGGTCTGAGTATGTGCTTTGCTTTTTCTTTTCAGTGTAGCTCGTCTTCCTTAAGCCAGAAAGAGAGAATATATCTCTCTAGTACTGCCAAGTCTTTATTGGCTTCCCATAAAATATCACAAAGAATTTAAAACATTGCTCTTTGTTCTAAAGAACTCAAGTTCAAAGTCTTTATTGTCATATACACAGTAAGGACATGTCCTCTTGCACAATTAAATTCTTAGTTTGCTGTCCACCATGAATTAAAATTGCAAATACAAATAAATAAATAGATGGAAGAAATAATATAAAGACAATGTAGTGCAAAATAAAAGCAAAAAAAAAAAAAACAACAACAACAAAAAACACTGTCTAGTACAAAATAGGCAGTATAATACAAAAATAAGGTAATGATCAGACGTAGCAGCAAAAAAGGGCAGTAAGAAGCTGGCACCAAATTATATATCTGGTCTTCTCCAGTGCCATTCCATTCCCAGTAGCCTTCACAGTCTGGTAAAAAATCTCTATCATTTTCCTGTTCCTGAGCGAAAGATGATCAGGTCTTCTCTGTCACTAGCGACAGAGTTGGGAAGCCACTGACACTTAGCATCAGGACTTTCCCTACTACTAGTTGTATGACGTTCATTATGTCTAACTGTTGTAATCACATCTATGTTTTTCTTTTATTTAGACATGTAAAAAATCTTTGTTTTTTACCT
>JAPEKM010000014.1:7995229-8008592 GCA_027575975.1 Cathorops multiradiatus
CTGGGATAGGCTCCAGCTTGCCTGCGACCCTGTAGAACAGGATAAAGCGGCTAGAGATAATGAGATGAGATGAGATGTCAGTCTCTAAAAATCTGTATATTACTAAAATATTACTTGAATATAAAAAAGAGGTGTAAACTGTGACAACGTAAGCTGCCAGTGAGGATAAATGAATTAAGCGTTAGCCATTCCACGCCATCCCGTCATGAAAAACAAGAACACCTCTCACACATACATACATGAATTCACACAACTCTATTACCTCATTCTTCTGGGACATTCATCCATCCCTATTTAGGATTCAATCCCACTTCTTCTCCCCCTGTGATTTGTAAGGCCTTGTGCGCTGGCTTGCTTCTACTCATGCCGCCCCAATTTTGTCGTGCCTGTCATTCTGCTTTGCCATTACGCACGCACATCTTGGTGAAAGCTCCCAGATGCCGAAATTGCATTCACTGTGAAGTAATGACAGCCAATCCACATGAACGCACATCACCTCCTCCTTCCCAGTTCTCCTCTGCTTCTGTCATGGGAGGCTTTCTTCTCGAGAGAAGATTTATCGAAAGGTCATTGAAAATACCCTGCACTAATGTGCTGCAGCACTTTGAATTAATATTTTCTTTTAATGGATTTGTATGATTTTTACTGATGACTGACTAATGCATGAGACACATGTCCATGTGATTCACTGAATTCACTTATAATATGTTCATGACACTTCAATTCATTTAAATTCTTTTGCTCCCTTCATTACTGCCTGTCTCTTTCGCACACACACATTCACACACTTATGAACACATGCAAACTACCATTCGCTGTGCTTACTTTTGATTAATGCTGAATAATAAATGGAATCAATGGGTGCAGATTTTCTGAAATTAGGCCATGCATTTGAAGTTCTTGTGCGTGTCGAATAGAATTTAATATCCCAGGATATATGTAAATAGGGATTAATGTTAAATGAGAAAATGCATTGTATTTAGTATGCAGGTTTGAAGTGGAAATGAAATATTGTATTGTTTGTAGTACATTCATAGTAAAATTCTACTTTTTATAGTAATATATTCAATGTTGGTAGGTTGGATTGCGAGCCAGTTTCTCTAGCTAGTGGAATTTTTTATAGGGCAGGGTAGCTAACCCTACGCCAAACCCCCAACCTGGAGGACCAGGGAATCGGTCTTAGTCAGGCCTCTACCCTTTGACCAATCCGGCATGGGAGACCCTACCAGGAGTCGAAGACTCCAGCCAGCACAGCTCTAGGGGTCATGGAGACGCACAAGCGGCTTCACCACGAGAAGGTGCCGATTCCGATTCAGCCGAAATAACTAATAACCTGACAAATAATACAGCGGTCTTCAACATAGAATAACAAGTACATAGAAGTGCATAAGTTGCTTGTATATGCACTCAGTATGAGCAAAACATTTCAGTATTTTAAGGTGCTATAATAAGAATCCAGTAAACTGTATTAAATATGCACATTGCACACTAGTGCCAAATTTTAGACTCTGAGGGGCACCTTTAAATATCAAAATCCAAAATTTTTTTCCAGGATTCTTTCTTCATTAATGGAACAAATTGAGGGGGTGAGAGTTTAGAATTTCAAACTTTTATTTTTAAGGGCCACCCTAGTGGCCATCAACTCTCTGGGCTTGCCATAACTTCATTGATTTTGTTTCTTGTTTGATGGAGCACGTGTGGTTTCTCTTCACATTCTTGAAATGACCATTTGCAAGGAGCTGCTCAGCAATTGAGTTAGCTGTTATTGAGCACTTAGATGGTTTGGGGCTTCTTCCAGTAAGGTGGTTAAAGGTCTTCCAAGTCTGCTTGTTGGAATGGGTGAAATCAATATTTTGGACCATCTCCATCCATATTTCTTCATGCTTTCTGTCCAGATCGTCTGTGAGGAGTGATGTTTTAGTGGCTGCCTCTACACCAGATCCAGTATGCAGGAAGTCATCATAATGTGACTCACTCTTCTTGTCCCATGTAGGGATACAGCATTGATACCCGTGTGGGATGGTGCTCTTAGCTGCCTTGGTAAGGAGTTTACAGGGGGCTGAATAGGCATGATCCAAGTCAGAGGTTGTAGGTTGTAGCATCAGCCACAAAGTTAAATCCTAAAATGGTATTTATTGTCTAAAGTTTATTTATAGTCCAGATTAAAACACCTATGTAAATTAATACATAAAGTCTGGCCAGGCACTGAATGTCTTCTGCCTTTAGTTTTAAAAATATGGGCGTTTACAGAGATTCAGGGTGAGCATGAGCCTAGAGAGAAGATAGGGTCCTTCACTGTCACATGCACACACCTTCTCGCTCCCTATCCTATAGCTGAGTCCCTTCAATCACTTTTTTTTTTAAAAAAAGAGGCGTGGAAAGAGGGATGAACGGAGGTAGATGGAAGCTGGTGTGGAAAACATTCTGACATCCTCCAGAATTATCTGACCGTTCGGAATAAAGTAAATGTTACAGATCGATGGATTTTGTTCTTCTATGCCCTTCAGAAATCTATTGTCGGACTTTCACAGACTTAAACTGCCATCTGAAGAGGTGAAATAGCTTCTTTTTTTTTTTTCCCTATTTTTTTGCTGCCGGGATCATTTTGTCTTTTGGAGGGTGCACGGCAGTGTGTAGACTAAAGACTCTGCCCCAAGGATTATTCTCTCACTTTGCACCATTTCACAATAAATATTCACACCGGAAAGTATTTCATGGGCACGTTTCATGAACTGAATTAAGATTGTTGACAACTTGCATTGAGTTCGTTACAGTGGAGGCCCCAGTGAGAAGTGAAATGCGTTTTATTTTTTTTTTGTTCCCCTCTAATTTCCACCTATCGCCTACAATTAGTCCTCTTTTTAGTATTCCTTTTCTGTCCATCACATATGGCAGATCAGCTTGTGGAAGTGGCTTTAGAGCCATCTGAACAGAGAGGGTTAGTCAGTCCACCACTATCCCTTGATTCTGAAATGACGCAGCTAGCGCACCCTCACGTCACCTTTAGAGAATGGGTAGATCACCTCACTGAAACCCTTGGTAGCCTGTATCTTGGTGGGGAAGAGAGCATGACTACAAACTCTTATAGTGAAGGGGGAGCAGGTCGATTCGTTCAATGGACGTTTCGTTAGCAGACGTTTCATTCACCATAAGGACGTTTCGTTCAACCTAGTGAAGGTGGGGAGGGTGATGATTATAATAGGGAATCCGAAGAGGATAATAATGATGAAGAAATTAACGATGACGTTGAAGATGAAACGAATGTTACGGTGTCTCATGCGTCTGTCCACCAAGTGGAAATAAATGAACTTAGAAGAGCACTTGATGAAATGAAAATTCATTTGACTGATCTGGAAACACAAGTGTATGAATCAAACACCAGTATAATCAACAGAGAAGGTTTATTGAGACAAATGATTGACAATAAAATTGAGACAGTAAAAACTTTTGTTGTTAATATTGTCGCGAAACTGGAGGATGCAGTTGTGCACTGCTTACACCGATGTGACCATCAGTGGGAAGCTCAGCTGAGTCACTTAAAGCTCGCCAGCACACCCAAAGTGTCTCCTGTAAATCAAACAGAAAGACAATCGCTTGTGAAGTTTCAACAGGACACTCAGAGCCCCTTCGAAATTTACTGGTGTAAGAACATCCAAGCTCTCCATTAAATTGAATTTTCCCAAATTTGGTGGTGACAGTGAAACAAAAGAACCCATGACTTACATAGATCTATGTAAAGAATTTCTGGATTTACGACCCACACCAGACAATGAAATATTAGCCACACTGTCCTCTGTGCTGAAAGGTTCAGCCAAAAGCTGGTGGATAGCAGAGCGGAAGAACATCCATACATGGGAGGAATTCAAAACTGCATTCCTATCAGCATTTTTGTCCACTGATTTCATCCAGGAAATTGAAGAACGGTTGCGTACTCGTATCCAAAATCTGAATGAGCCCATTAGAGACTTTGCTTATGATTATAGAGCTCTCTGTCTGAAATGGAAGCCTGACATTGATGAGGCTACATTGGTTCGCCGCATTCTCAGTAATGCCAATCCAAAAATTGCTTCAGGCCTACGTGGAACAGTAAACACAGTGGCTGAATTAGTGAGAGTAGGCAGCATGATCGAAAATGATCTAGCCTCAATGAAAAATTATTGGGCACGAGTTAATAATGAGAGAACAACTAAACAGCAACCAAAGACTAAAAAAGCTGAAGTAATTGTGGTGAAATCTGAAACACACTCCCACACTCCTCCCAAAAATCCACTGTCTCTCCTGGCTGTCAATCTCTCTATCAGAGGCTTCCAAGGAGCCGCCCTGCTGGACACAGGGAGTACCTTTTCTCTGATGCGCAACATGCTGTGGCAGCAGATTAAGAAGCCACAGGAAAACCTGACACCTTGTGGTGACCAGGAGTTTGCCCTGGCCAATGGGACAGCTAGAAAGGCATTAGGGATAGTTAACTGTACCCTTGACCTCCATAACACGTACTGGACTCACTCCATGTATGTCCTCTCTGATGAAGATCTGGTTTTCCCCTTATCTTAGGCCTAGACTTCTTACAAAAGAGTGGTGTGCACCTGGATTTTATGCAGGGAACATATGGAGTAAGAAATGGAGGGAAAATGACATACTATCCACACCTTGACCAGAATGAGTGGGAAAATGAATGGCGTACAGTGAAACCAACAAGAGTTCACATCTATTATGCTCTGCTTCATAGAAACCCAGCACCTAACACAACATCTGTTCATCTTAACATCCTGACTGACTTACCCCAGCAGCCTAGACCTGAGCTGCTACAGCTGATGAATGAGTGGCCGACCGTCTGCTCTGGGAGACTTGGGAGGACAACCATTGTAGGACACACCATCTGGCTGACCGATGACATCCCTTTGTGCTGTCCAGCTTATCGAGTGTCTCCACTAAAGAGGGAGATCATCCAGCAGCAACTTAAGGAGATGGAAGCTGATGGGATTATTGAAGCTTCTTCCTCCCCATGAGCCTCTCCAGTTGTCCTAGTGCCCAAGCCTGAGGGGAAATGGTGATTTTGTGTTGACTACAGACGCCTGAACAAAAAGACTCTGTTTGATGCCTATCCCATGCTGAAGATCCATGACATCCTTGAGTCCTTTTCTGGCGCATATGTATTTAGCTCTCTGAATGTACACTCAGGATACTGGCAAGTCACAATGGACAAGGCCAGTGTTGAGAAAACAGGCGCCTGTAGGCATTCATCATGCCTTATGGTCTCTTCCAATTCCTTTCTATGCCTTTCGGTCTCAAGAACTCGGGAGCCACATTTCAGAGGCTTATGGAGACTATCCTGGCTGAATTGAAGGGGGTATGCTGTTTTGTTTACATATATGATATTATTTCTTTTCAGAGTTGGAAGCTGCCCACCTGGCCGATCTGGAGAAGGTGTTCAAGAAGCTCCATCTAGCCTCACTAACCCTCAACCTGAAGAAATGTCATTTCTTCAAGACCTCCTTGACATTCTTAGGTCATCAAGTGTTCAGCCAAGGTATTGCAGCTGACTCTGAGAAGCTCAAGGCCATAAGTGACTACCCTAGTCCTCAAAACATCAAAGAGCTCCAGAGGTTTCTTGGTCTTGCTGGCTGGTATCATAAATTCATAAAAAAAAATTGTAGATCTGGCCACCCCTCTTCACAACCTCAAGAAGAAGGATGTTGAGTGGAAGTGGACAGAGGACTGTGAGAGGAGCTGGAAAAGGCTGAAAGAGACACTGCAATCTCCCCCAGTGTTTGCTCATCCAGACCTGTCGAAGCCCTTCAAAGTCGCCACCGATGCCAGTGATGTTGGGTGAGGTGCAGTACTGACACAGGATGACAATGATGGTGAACATGTCATTGCCTTTGCTTCCCGCCTACTGAATGGTGCCAAGAGAAACTACTCTATGTCTGAAAAAGAGTGTTTGGCTGTTGTGTGGGCCATGGAGAAATGGCAACACTTCCTTGAAGGAGTCCAGTTTGAAGTGGTGACAGACCATGCAACCCTGTCATGGGTCTTTAACACCCCCAAGACTTCTTCACGCCTCATACGCTGGGCCCTGAGATTCCAGCCCTTCACCTTTACTGTGCGTTACAGAAAGGGTACACTAAATGTCATTTCTGATGCCTTGTCATGGAGTCCAGTGTCTGCTGATAATACCACCATGACAACGCCAAGTCTTGCTGTATGTGCTGCTTCCACAAAAGTGGTTGTTGACCTGCCCAACTCCCTGGAGGAAATATCTGCTGCTCAAGGAAGAGACACTTACATCACAGGGGTCTGTGGGCAGATGTGTTCCTCTGACTCTGTTTGTCCTAGCCGCATCACCTTTGTTGACCAGCAGGGGCTGCTGTACAGGTGAGTGCCAATTGCACAGGATAGGCACAAGTTCCAGCTAGTTGTCCCTAAGGAGCTGCAGTCCACTTTCTTGCAGTATTACCATGACAATCCCCTAGGTGGACACTTTGGGCACCAGAAGACACTCCTGCACATTCTGGATGTTGTTTGGTGGCCAGATATCCACAAAGACAACAGGGCCCACATCAGAGAATGCTCTGTCTGTCAGCAACATAAGCCCTCCAATTCTAAACCCAGTGGTCTGCTGCAATCAACCCAAGTGTCTGAGGTTGGCTAAATGATGGGCATTGACATCATGGGCCCATTTCCTCACAGCCACAAGGGTAACTGCTACTTGGTGGTCCTTGTGGATTATTACTCCAAATGGACAAAGCTGTTCCCTGTGATAGCTGGACCCCAAAGCTAGTGAGGATTCTCATAGAAGAGATATTCACCAGGTGGGGTATGCCAAAAAATATTCTGTCTGACAGGGGGAGCCAGTTCACCAGTCACCTCTTGAAAGCTGCCTGCATGGGGAGTGATAAATAAGTTCACCACAAGCTATCATCCACAAACGAACCAGACTGAGTGGGTCAACTGAACACTTAAGACCACGATAGCCTCCTATGTTGGGGAAAAACATAACAACTGGGACCAGTGGGTGCATGAGTTCCAGTTTGCCATTAACTCCTCATGGCAAGAGTCCACTGGTTTTGCCCCAGCCATGCTGCATCTGGGACGCGGTCTCAAAGGTCCTCTTGACCAACTTTTGTCAAAGGCTTCACTTCTAACCTCCTCACAACACTGTCTCCTGGAAAGACAATTGGAAGTGTCAAAACCAGTGCCTGCCAATGTACAAAGAGCACAGGACAAACAAGCCAAATATTACAACTTAAAAAGGAGAAACATGGAACTTTCTGAAGGGGACATGGTGTGGGTCAAAGCCCACCCATTATCTGATGCCTTAAAAGGATTCTCAGCCAAACTGGCACCAAAGTGGACTGGACCATGCACTGTAAAGAAGAAATTAGGAGCCCTGAATTATAGAGTTCAGTTCCCTGATACGTCCACTGACAATGTGAATGTGGTGAATCTTAAGCCCTACTTTGGTCCTTCTCTCGACCTACCCAGTCTGGGGGGGGACGACTATGTAGCATCAGCCACATAAAGTTAAATTCTAAAATGGTATCTATTGTCTTAGAAATTTATTTATAGTCCAGATTAAAACACCTATGTAAATTCAAAAGCCTGACCAGGTGCTGAATGTTGTTCTGCCTTTAGTTTTAGAAATATAGGCGTTTACAGAGATTCAGGGCGAGCATGAGCCTAGGAAGAAGATAGGGTCCTTCACTGTCACATGCACACCTTCTCACTCCCTATCCTATGGCTGAGTCATATGCGCACCTTCTCACTCCCTATCTTATGGCTGAGTCCCTTTAAATCACATGCTCATTTTTTAAAAAGAGGCGCAAAAAGAGAGATGAATGGAGGTAGATGGAAGCTGGTGTGGAAAACCTTGATATCCTCCAGAATTCTCTGACAGTCCAGAATAAAGTAAATACTACAGATCGATGGATTATTTTGTTCTTCTATGCCCTTCTTCAGGAATCTATTGTCGGCCTTTCGCGAACCTAAACTGCCATCTGAAGAGGTGAGATCGCTCCTTGTCTTTCCCTCCCTATTTTTTTTTTTTTTGCTGGCGGAATCGTTTCGTCTTTTGGAGAGTGCACAGCGGTGCGCGTTTTTTGGTTATACTGCTGACGCAGTGTGTGGACTAAAGACTCTGCCCCAAGGACTTCTCTCACTTTGCACCATTTCACAAATATTCACACTGGAAAGTATTTTGTGAGCGCGTTTTATGAACTGAACTAGACAATTCCCCTGTAGGAAATTGCGAGACGGATGCAGCGCGCTTGGACACCGTCCAAAGGAGCCTCAGCAAAAAAAAAAAGTGTAAGCAGGCCACTAGGGGGCGTAACAACCAGTGTCACCCTTCTTCGGCTCATGTAAAACCGTGAAGAGATATGACCCGAAGCACGTTTTCGCATATTTTGGCGCCCCCTAGTGGCCACAGGACACCACATTTTAAGAGGGTCCTTGGGACGGCGTCCCGAGTCATGTCACTCAATCTGGTGTGGATACGTCAGAGCGGTTCCGAGATATGAGCTCACTTCCTGTCCAGTGGCGCCGCCATCGAATTGGATCGCCTGCCACGGGCGAACACTGTGACGTTTTGGAGCGAAACCAATGGCACTTCTAAGGGATCGTCTGGAGATCACGTCTGCCAAGTTTCGTGATGATCGGTCAAAAAATGCGGCGAGGGTCAGTCAACAGCCTCTTTGGACAAAAGTGAAAATGGTGGAAAATTTAATTGGGCGGAAAATGACGTCATCTGGTGCGTTCGATTCGTGTGGCTCCAAGGATTCCAACGGTACCAGACTTATGAAAATTGGACCTACGGATCAAAAGTTACGTGCATGAACGCGTGTAAGAATGTGATCAATTGGTGGCGCTACAGCACGTGACATACCAGGATGAAAGGCCCCAAGGACTATTCTGTCACTTTGCACCATTTCACAATAAATATTCACACCGGAAAGTATTTTGTGAGTGCGTTTTATGAATTGAATTAAAAGATTGACAACTCGCATTGAGTTCGTTACAGTGGAGGCTCCAGTGAGACCATGAATGCGTTTTTTTTTTTTTTCTAACTTCTAATTTCCACCTATTGCCTACAATTAGTCCTCTTTTTAGTCTTCCTTTTCTGTCCATCACATATGGCAGAGCAGCTTGTGGAAGTGGCTTTAGACCCATCTGAACGGAGAGGGTTAGGCAGTCCGCCAGTATCTCTTGATTCTGAAATGGCGCACCTAGCGCACCCTCACGTCACCTTTAGAGAACGGGTAGATCGCCTCACTGAATCCCTTGGTAGCCTGTATCTTGGTGGGGACGAGAGCACGGCTACAAACTCTTATAGTGAAGGTGGGGAGGGTGATGATTATAATAGGGAATCTGAAGAGGATAATAATAATAATAATGATGAAGAAATTAACGATGACGGTGAAGATGAAACGAATGTTACCGTGTCTCATGTGTCTGTCCACCAAGTGGAAATAAACAAACTTAGAAGAGCACTTGATGAAATGAAAATTCGTTTGACTGATTTGGAAACACAAGTGTCTGAATCAAACACCAGTATCATCAACAGAGAAGGTTTATTGAGACAAATGATTGACAATAAAATTGAGACAGTAAAAACTTTTGCTGTTAATATTGTCGCGAAACTGGAGGATGCAGTTGTGCACTGCTTACAACGACGTGACCATCAGTGGGAAGCTCAGCTGAGTCACTTAAAGCTCACCAGCATGCCCAAACTGTCTCCTGTGAATCAGACAGAAGGACAATCACTTGTGAGGTTTCAACATGACACTCAGAGCCCCTCTAGCTTTACTGGTGTAAGAACATCCAAGCTCCCCATTAAATTGAATTTTCCCGAATTGAATTTGTTTTGTATTTTGGAGGGCACACGGGCGGTGCACGTTTTTTGGTTATACTGCTGACGCAGTGTGTGGATTAAAGACTCTGCCCCAAGGGCTATTCTCTAACTTTGCACCATTTCAAAATAAATATTCATACTGAAAGTATTTTGTGAGCACGTTTCATGAACTGAGTTAAAAGAATTGTTGACAACTCGTATTGAGTTCGTTACAGTGGTATTATTTCCCGAATAATGTGGTTGATGCTACAATGAAAATACGGCGCTTACTGAGTTACTGGATTGTATTACTGATGTAAAGCAGTGGCTGGCATGGAACTTTTTGCACTTGAATGACAGCAAAACGGAATGTATTTTATTTGGCACATCACCCATGTTAAATGTTCTTACAACAAACTCTGGTACTCTGGCCACCTTTTTTAAACCGTTTGTACAAAATCTTGGGGTAACTTTTGACAGTGGGCTTAAATTTGATAAACAGATTAGTTCTATTGTTAGAATGAGCTTTTTTCAGCTCCATCTCTTTGCCAAAGTGAAGCCGTTTCTCAGTCGGCAGGATCTCGAGAAGGCAATCCATGCATTCACCAGTTCGAGACTGGACTACTGTAATGCCCTTTATGTTGGCCTCAGCCAGTCTTCAGTTTTACGTCTTCAACTTGTACAGAACGCTGCAGCCCGATTTTTAACAAGCACGTCCAAACGTGAACATATTACTCCTGTGCTGTTATCACTTCACTGGCTTCTAGTCCATTTTAGAATGATTTTAAACTTATCTTGTTTGTTTTTAATGCCATCAGTGGCCTGGCTCCCTCTTACTTGTCTGAGATTTTAACTATCCATGATCATGGTAGGGCCCTGCGTTCTTTGGGTCAGCTTCTGTTAGAAGTCCCAAGGTCGAGATATAAACAGTGGGGTGATCGTTCTTTTGCTGTTGCTGCTCCCAGACTGTGGAACAATCTGCCCCCCGACATTCGCACCACTATTGATCTCGGCCTTTTTAAATCGAAGTTGAAGACCCACTTTTTTAGATTGGCGGTCAATCCTGACTAGGGGAGTCTTGTTTTTGAGGGGTACTTTGTTTCATCTGTTCTATTTCATGTACTTCTGAAAGGCTTTTAATAACCTGCAGCACTGTGGCACCTTCTGCAGTCAAAACCTATGTTTTTATGTACTGTTTTTTTATGTATTGTTTTATACAAAACATTGTTTTGTGTTTTAGTGTTATGTTTTGTGGCTTTGATGTAAAGCACTTTGGGTACCTTTCGGTTACTGTAAAGGGCAATATAAATAAAATTTGATTGATTGATTCAGATTTTTCAAGTGTAGGTCTTACAAAGAATTTTCCATGACATCCAATTATTTTTGTTTAGTGGACTGAAAGCTACTGAATTCAAATCACAGACTTCCAATTTTATTCTGTTTAAAAAAAAAAAAAAAAAAAGAACAATTAATGAATTTAGGGCCACGTGACCCTAAATTCTCCACTATTTCCTGCTAAACCATGACCCAATTCAAGATACATCATGCATCACATGGTGGGCTTTCCTGATTCGTGCAAGGCATTGTGGGATACAAATTTGAAACAAAAGAGAAAAATGGAGGACTTGTGCAAATGAAATGTGAAAGACCAACTACAGTAACAGAACGCGAGAAGAAAAGACATTATATTACGAAGGAAAGGAAACACGGGACCAAACTAATAAATACTGGTGGTCAGTGAGCATCTGGGTGTGATCAGCTGTTCGTTTAGTGACAAAATGTAATGGTCAGTGCACGGTCAAGGTAAACCTGTAGATGGCAGTAATGCAACATTGTGGATACCAGCTGCTGTAAAACCCAAAAGATGATAAAGAATGTAAACCTGCACATGCACACACAGACTTCCTCTGTCTGCTTGACTGCACAAAGCAAGCGACTTCATGCACAGTATTTGCTACTGTAGGGAATCCCCTCAAATTAAATAACTTCCCAGCCACAGAATGGCCTGATATTTTGTGAGATATTATGGAAATAAACATACATCACAATGACCAAATTTCAGAGGGAACTAAATTTCAGTGATTTTATGAAATCGAAAGGCTGTCTAGCTTTAATGCCAACATCACAAAACATTTGTTTTTCACTTAATATTTTCAGTGTTACTCTCCATGGTCCCTGACCTAGTGAACTAGCATGAGGACATGTTTTTGATTGAGACTCCAAGTTATCCAAGGATAAAGGTGTCCGCTGAATGCTATAAACATAATAAAGAAAAACTGGACGGCATAGTTTATGTATAAGAGGACTGAAATGGTCAATTTCACTGGTACAGTGATGATAAAGGGTTCATTCATTCATTCATTCATTCAAATCCATAAAAATATTTGTTGTGGATTTGAAGTTGTCTTCTGTGTAAGTTTAGACACATGCAAGAGCATGAGTACGATAGAAATGGTTTCCCCACCCCTGAACCTGGAAGAATTTCATGAAATACCAAATTTCTTGTGTAAATGCTCATGTGAGCAATTTACAAATAAATCTGTCTGTATCCAGTGTCTGAAACTGATTGTTCTGTCCACCAGTAAAGTCCAGAAGCCTGCTGGCCTTTGAAGAGCACAGTGTAGGTGACGAGCCCCGCCTGTCCGGGCTTGGCGGAGAATATCCAGAGTGGGACACACAGACAAACGCCATGGTAATGTGGCGCCTGGAGCAGCAGCTCAGACTCAAACAGGCCACGCCTCAAACTCCAAAACCCAGCCCACCTTTTGTTCAGAACAACGGCACCAACACACACAAAGCCCTTCTTATTGACCTGCACGCACACGGGTAACGTAACTCCTCAACTTTTGACACATATAATGGATTGTCTTCAGTGAGTGAGCGAGTGAATCAATCAGACTGAGTTTGTTGTTGGGGAAAGACTCAAAATATTTCAGGCCTTCCAGAGAGCCACTGTTGGGCTGTTGGTAAACCATTTGCCTGCTGGTTTCTGGTGTTTCATCCATTTTTAAATTTTTGTTCCTCTTTCCACAGGTCAGCAGAGTCACAATCCAACAAAGGACCAAAAGTTATTGAGCTGGAGAGAACCGTGAATGAGCCGTCATGAGGATGGCTGGTCCTCCTCAAGCTCACCTCCACCTTAAGGGCAGGAGGGGACACACACACACACACACACACACACACACACACACACACACACACACACACACACACACACACAGCCTTTCTGTATTTATAAACCTCCTTTAAGTATTGTTCCTCTCACCATTTTCTTTTTTTATAAAAAAAAAAAAAGGAATATCATTACACCAATATACAGTATATTAAATTTTGATACTATATTTTAAAGCATTTTTTTCACGTTTTCTCTTCTGTGTAATGGACATAATCCTTGAATTTGAAAAACAAAATGGTGTCTTTCTGGTCTTTGGTCTGATGTTGCACACCCCTGGGACGGTGTTTTGTGTGTGTGTGTGTGTGTGTGTGTGTGTGTGTGTGTGTGCGCGCGCGCGCGCATGTGTACATATATGTGTGTGT
>JAPEKM010000014.1:9205103-9215833 GCA_027575975.1 Cathorops multiradiatus
TCAACTCAGAAAAAGTCTCAGTTAGTCAAGACAACTAAGTAATTCAAGTCGAACCTTTGAAAACTTGGACAGATTAGGTCAAATTTAAACACTTTTCAGAGCTCATTGACTTAAAGAGAAAAAGTAAGTGGACATAACTAAACAAGGCTGAAATTTTTTACAGTGCAGCAAAACTAAAATTTGTCATTCTTTTTTGTTATAAAAATGCTTTTTATTATGCTAGTGGTCATCTCCAATGTCACAATAAATAAAACTATGCAATCGTATTTGTGTAAAATATTGTAATAATACTCTGTCATTCGACATGGCTGTTTAGCTTTTGCTGGTTCTGTATCCTTCAGCCTGGAAACAAATCCACATGTACAGCTGTCAGAGGGAGGACCTCAAAGTGTGATTTATGGAGTAAAAATCAATTACACTCTGCAACTGTAGGGGGAGCCCATAAGCAAACAATTCTCACATAATGTTGCTTTAAGAAAAACATTGATATGATGGAGTTTTCAGGAAGTTTATTTAATTTTTATTGGAAGGAGTCTCCAGTGTCAGAGGTGAAGTTCCTTTAAATTTTCTGCCAAGTCGTCATTTAGTAGTCACATTTTTGAGCTTCAACTTCAAGAGAATGTGAGGGTATAATGATGACAGCGATATAACGACTGAGCTATAACAATTGTTTATAGCTGTTATTTTAAGTTTATGCAAGTGATAACAGTAAGTTGTTTTGTGGATTTTTTACAGTAATATATGTAACTATAAATGGATAAAATAACGAGTCATTCTTTAATAAATATACTATTGTTAGGCATATCAGACGCTCGCTGGCCATGCTGTGAAAATTGTGCATGCAGACGCTCATCTGAGTTTCCAAGTCTGTCATTGCTTAAGTCTTGAATATTTTCTATCGTGAATACTATCATTAAAAATCTTATAATTTCTGCTTTCCAAAGAAATCAATTTTGTTAATGTCTGTTAAGTACTTTGGGAGTAACGGCAGGTTGAATTTGGTACAACAGAGTACACTCTCTGCTCGCGTGATGTTGGAAAACTGCCGGCACTTTCTGAGTTGGGAAAGTAATCAGACAGACTCTCTTTCCTAATCGGTTTCCGACTGCGTTACTCGTGAATATCAATCAGATAACTTTTATATGGATGTTTTCTCGCGCTCACTGTTTCTCATGAAGTATTCAGCAAAATCTTCCATCTGCTAATTTTGACATTGTTTTGATGAAAAATATTGAGATCTTAGTGGTCAGAATGATATTTAAAAAAAAAAAATTGGAAGTCAGAAATGTGTCAATTTCAATTCAATTAAATTGAATTAAAATTAATACAATTATGATTAATAATTAATTAAAAAATATTCTTTTCGGGGCTTTCCCCAAAGCACGGACACACAGTGCTCTGGCCATGCTGTGCGACATCAGTGCTGTGCTGTCAAGAACAGACATTTTAATTCTGTAAAAAGTATGTCGTTCTGCATTCAATTCTGAATTCAGTGAGACCAGTTTCAAGCCATTTGAACTGAATTTGAATTTTCACCTGATATGCCCACTATTGTATCATTTTTTGGGAAATTACTGTGGTATATGAGGAATAAAACACTTTTTTTTTATTATAGGACATGCTGTAATTTACATATATTTATCTTCTGAATGGTGACCGTAACTCTGATTTGAATGGTGGTTTATGAGGGCTATTTTAGGTTTAAAAAATGGAGCTGAGCTGAGAAAAAAAAAGATTAAAGTTGTACGTTTACGAGAAAAAAACTCAGATATTCTCTGAGATTATAAAGTCATACATTTGCGAGAATAAACTTAACAATTCAGAGAGAAAAAAACCTGACACTTAATCTCAGAGTTCCTGAGTTTTTTCATAAATGTTTGACTTCTTAATCTTGGAATTGCTGAGTATTTTTCTAGCAAATTTATGACTTCATAATATCTGAGACTAGCCGAGATTTTTCTTGTTAATATATGACTTTTAATCTCAGAAATTCTGAGTTGTTTTTCTGAGCATATTACTCCCTCACCTCAGTTTGTTTGTTTGTTTGTTTGTTTGTTTGTTTGTTTACCTGCAATGTCCTGGATATGCTGTTGTAGCTTTGCATCAGGGTCAATGATTAATTTTCCATTACACATTTTCATAATCCACAAAACATATTCCCTCTCTTGAAACTTCTCATAGACATGGGGAACTTCGCAAAAGCATTTCTTCATGAAAAGGTCATGCTCATCAGAGACCTTGGTTCAGATAAGTCTGCTAGTCATATTGGCCCAATCAATTCCCACAATTCTGTCGGATCAGTCAATTCTCAATTAATGTAATGCTCAAAGACAAGCAATCAATTGGGTTCCACTTGATGAATAATAAACGCATGACTAATGAGGTTTATTACTCAGGGCCCCCTGCCACACTAATCTACACAGTCTGCCCTCTGTGCCGTGGCATAATGGCTGAGTGCCAGGAGTGAGATCTCGTTCCCATTGAAGAAGCATGAAAGGGCTGGAGCGCGGGAGGCAGTCTGGGGAAGGATGCAGCAAGCTTTCGAAAGATGAGTCAGAGATAAAGCAGATTCTTACCTTAGCTTGGCTTAACAAGTGGATGAAATTATGGATGAAATTAGGTGAAATTAATAATGTGCATTAGCCTGAGAAGATCATCTTCGAGTATTGATCTTCAGTAAAAAGATCATTTAGAATGATTAAACATTGTAAGGCTGTAGTGTTTTATATTCCAGAGGGTGTTTTATGAGGGAGGTCTAAAATATAAACCCTTTTAAACCCATTTCGATTTCTGGACAGCTGCAGTTACTGGAGTCTCAATTGGACATGGAAAGTAAAACATGAATTTGGGGTTTTATAATCATTTTCCTCAGAAGATGATACACTCTGGGTCAGGATGGTCCTTTGGAAGGTTGATGGTTGTTGTTGCACTGGTACGTAGTACCCTTAAAGTTTGGAGCCCTACCACAGAGGATTTTCCTTTCCTGAAATGCTAAACGAGCTTGCTGAAGTGATTGTACATTTCTGAAAGAAAAATCATTTGTTGTATTGTTTGCTTTCCATAAACCTTTATGGGCTATGCCAAACAGATAAATCAAATAGCAGTTTAATTAAAGCAGAGGTTCTCTGAACTTTTGCAGCCTGGGACCTTTAACTGTACAGATTTATTTAAACACAGTGAACACAATCCAGCTATTCATTCATTTATTGAATGTGTCCAATAGGCTTGTGTGATAGAATGATAACATTATCCTTACATTATCCCAATTATATTGCCGTGATATCCAATGATGTTTACTGCAGATGTTATCTGCAAAATATTGGAGTACACTAATGAGTTATCACTCAAAAATTCACAAAAAGAGCAGGGATTTTGAAGTCTCCCATATGAAGTCACTTCTTGGAAGCTGCATATCCTACACCCAACCTTATGTGGTCTTGGGTTACGTGGAGATGCTCACGTGGACTCCCTGATTTTCTGTCAAAATACATGGAGAATTTTTTTTTAGTTTATTAATGTGTAATACAACTCTATTCCTGTATGTTTGCGTAATGATTCGGTGGTTTGGTACTGTAAATATGTTAAAACCAAATCTGTGATTTTTTTTTTTACACAAAATTGCTAATGATTAGAATTACTTAAATGATTTAAGCCCTTACTAAATTAATTAATGTAAATATATGGCTAAAATCCAAAGTGCATATTTTATTGACTTTACTGGGAGTAAATGTAATATTACCGTGAAATGCGGACGATGTCGGACAGCACATGATGGCATAAGCTCATCGCCTGTCGGCCAGATGAGGAGATAATAATAATGATGATGATGATTATAATAATAATAATAATAAAGGAATGTTCCCTGTATCTGTTGTTATACCCAATGAAAAATTCACTCATGTCATGTTGTGCGTCCAGTCAAATGGTTGGTTGCATGGTAGTGTAGTGGTTAGCGCTATTGCCTCACAGCAAAATGGTCCTGGGTTTGATCCCAGTGACTGACAAGGGCCTTTCTGTGTGGAGTTTACATGTTTTCTGCGTAGGTTTCTTCGTGTTGTGTTCTTCGCTATTCAGCTGCAAGAAAGGATGATTAGCCACTCTAAATAAATGCTGTCAATTTTGGTGCCAATTCATCTATAAACAAATGGTGCTAACATTGAAAAACAGAGTGAAATTCCCTCTTCCTGTTAAGGGCTGGAAAAGAAAAAAACAAGGTAAACAAGGTAAGTGAAAATATGACAAGCACTGTCTGTGCAGACAACAGTGTGTTTTGTCTGGTGAGTTTTAGGCTGCAGAAAGCATGAAGCCAACACTATTTAGATAAAATCCTCAAGCCATAAAGACAAGCCAGCTGAGTTTTTTTTTTTTCTCAAAAGAAAGCAATGGGATCTGGATCCACCTCAAAACATGATAAAAAAAAAACCTGTGTACTGTTCAGGAGCAAGTGCTTCATGCATCGTATAAACTCAGTCATCGCATTTCAAAATGCAAAAAGACTCACGCAGTTAGAGAGGAGCTTGTTTTACCTGCTGCTGTCGACATAACCAGATAAATACTCGGCACAAATCTGCTGCGAATGAGATGAAAAACGTTAAGAATACAAGATATATCCAAGGACACAAAGCAATAGACTGAAACTAGACAAATAAACAGCTGTATTTGATCACGTCATCATTCTAATTTTGAGACACTTATCAAGATGAAATCACATCCTTGGGTAAATACTTATGAGGTACAAACTTAACCCAATATGTAAGTTGATTTATTTGTTATCTGAGATATTAAATGATTATTCTGTACAGAATTTTGGCTCTTTATTAGATCTTTTTATTCCTGGACTTTTTCCTCACAGAACATATTTTTATTAAAATTTTCAGAAACTGTTAACAGAACTAAAAAGTAAATAGAACTAGAAGGGCACTTGAAAAGTACAGACATCTGCCAAGGACAAGAGTCAACTCTTTTATGATCTGCTTTACAAGTACAAAAAACAAAAAAGTCCACCAAAAGAGGCTAGGATGTAACTCCAGTGGCATAGTTGGCCACAGTCCCACCAAAAGGTGCACAAAGGTAAATCCCACACTGCCTGCATAGCTGCCACGACGCCACCAGGCAACAGCGCTCGGAACACTGCAGCATGGATCCTGAAAGCAAGCACAGAAGCAGCACCGTACAGAGCGCTGGACTACTCCGATGTTATAGAGAGCAACAAGCTCACTGCAGTCCATAGTGAGCAGAACAGGCATCACCCATGGCGGACCAAGGCCTGAGGAAACCGACACCCAAAACTGGGTCTGGAGCTACACCACAACTGGCAGACAAAACGTTCAAGCAAAGAACAAACATCAAACCATACAAACACAGAAAGAAGGGGGGCTCCAGCGGAAACCAGTTGTAATAAAAATAAGCTATTTAATCTTGACAGTATATTCCTGATATAAAAGTGCAGTAATCCATGCAAATTATATGATTTGAAGTTGATCAAGTCAAGGTTTACATTAGTAAGTCTTCTTATGCATATATTTACATACATTTAGGAACAGGAGAAGGATGTAAACAATTTTTTGAATTTATTGGGATTTTCATGAATACCAAATTTCTTGTTTTGTAGATGTTGTGGAGGGCCAATGAATTGAGGCTTATTCAAAAAGAGAGAGGCATTTTACAGAACAGAGGTTTCTGCATATTGCTTCAACTTTAATATGCTTCAGACTTATTGTTGCACCCTGATATCTACAAGTAGAATGAAAAAGCTCAGGTTCAGTCATTTTTCAATATCGCCCATTCCTCCTCAGTGAGCATATCATACTGGATCCAGTCTAACCATTCATCACTCATTTACTTCATAAGCTTTTATATCGCGGTGATGAATTTCATGATATCAGAATATGTAAAATCTTTTCCGTATCATCATATGTAGTCATGTAGCCCATTTTGTCTGATTGCTCACATGGATGATTCCTTTCAGAAGTTTCTCACATGGAAAGCATATTGCTGCCATTAATTTCTCACAGATGTTTGTTGTCTGTAGGTTGGTGTATCATTTCTAAGCTGCTTTCCTGGTAACACAAAAAACACATTAAAGTGACTGTTGGCAAGGGTTAAAAGATGTTGGCAAACATCATTGGTTCTACAGTTTCAGCCCAATTCCAACACAACCATCTCCCTGTGTTAGTATATTTATCTAGGTTGGCGGTCTCATTAAGGAGTGTATAAACTTGGCCTACACTTTTCGTTTGAGCTCTACCAGAGCTCAATCCCTCATGCACTTCCAGAGGCGTATGAGTATGAGCATTTTTAACCGTGGCAACAAATGAGCGAGGGGAGATGAATAATAGAGAACCAAAGGCAGATGATGTGTATTTTTCCCCAGTGACTCTTGAAGCTGTGCCATGCTGTCAGGGACAAACAGAATGATGGAAATATGAAATAATCAGGAAGACTTTGTCCCATAAACAATCAATTATCAATGCTTTAGAAGAAATCAGAAGCACTGGCTGACTGCATGGGGCTTTGTAGTGCAACCAAAAAGGGAAATCAGGACAAGAGTAAGAGACTGAAGGGAATACAAACAGTACCAGTCAAAAGTTTGGACACCTCTTCTGATTCAATGTTTTTTCTTTATTTTTATTAATTGAAGACACTTCACTGTAAAACATTTCAGCCTTGTTTAGTTATGTCCACTTTTTCTCTTTAACTCAATAAGCTCTGAAAAGTGCTTTAATTTGAATTAATCTGTGCAAGTTTTCAAAAGTTAAACTTGAATTAAGTAATTCAGGTTGTCTTGACTAATTTAGACTTTTGCCCACTCTGCGTGTGTTGATTCCACTTGAGTTTTTAAGTTATCAGTTGAATCGTCAAATTGAGTTAACTTGCATTTTCAAGGCAGCAGGTGAACTTGCATTTCCAAGTTAAACCAATTTGAAATGTTTTACAGTGTTCTGGAGCAGAACTTGAAAACTATGAGTGGTATGGTCTTGAAAGTTGGTATATGTATTGATTATACATTAGTATATGTGCATTTTGATAAAAAGAAATATGAGACATTAAAAATTTTAGCTCACCTGGACCAAGGGTCTGGTGGGCTTATGCCATGGGCTGCTGAGGTCAGTGTAAAGAGGTAGGGTTGGTTTCCGGCAGCAGAACTTGAAAAATATGAAAAATAATATCTTGAATCTTGGCATATAGTTGGTATATAGGGTGGGGGATAAAGATGGCTCTGTCTTCTTGTTTTCTTTCAATCAGTCTCATGCACAATATTTTGTGACACTCTGTAGACTCTGACTCCCTGTCTTCAGCCTTCACATGAATTTTTAAATCAACGTACTTGGTTAATTTAAACTTGGTAATCTGACAGCAGAGCTCCATACTTAAGAGAATATAGTAATGCATCAACCTGATTTTTGATGTATTTTGCGACCATATGACATCCGTACGTGTACCACCACAGGAAACCTGATCATACATGCAAGGCAACATATCTCAAACACAACCACTGGATAACAAAATTTGCATCTTTATTTACATAAGATTTTATCCCATCTAGTCACTTATAAGGTTTTATCCCATCTAGGCACTTGTGACAATGTGATGATGGAGCAGTTAGTGTTACTGCCTCCAAAGCTGGTGGCCTGGTTCCTCTCCTGACTGTAGCTCATCTTAATATGTTTATTATGATTTGCTGTAATCATACATCTGCTGATGCCTCAGTCTGGACACATTGTCAGTAATGCATCTGGGATCATCAGGTGTTTCAGGTCTTTCAACATCATACACTCTCCTCCAGGTGACCTCACTGGGGTTGATCAGATCCCAGCATGTGTCCAGACAGCTCTCGCTACTCTGTCCTCATGACTCTCCTCTTTTGAGCCACAGCCATCTTGAGGCTGTCTCAGCCGCTCCAGTCATGCTTTTCTTCTTGCCTTCAATGCCCAAACTACCGAAGGCTTTGTCTCAAGAATGGGCCATGAATCCCCTACAGCTGACTTCCACTGGCTCTCCATCCTGACTGTTGACAATTGCTGATCAGTTCTGCATATGTGGAGAGCTTCCTTTCAAAGGCTTCATCTAAGCGATCTTTCCATGGGACTGTTAGCTCCAGCAGCACCACTTGCTTGGTGGATTCAGACACAAGGACAGTGTCTGGTCTCAGGGTGGTGACTGCAGTGTCGCTCGGGAACTTCAGCTGCCGTCCAAGGTCCACCAATAGCTGCCAGTCTCTTGCTGAGGTCAGGATGCCTGCATGCCTGCAGATGATAATCTCTTGGCAGGATTTAGCTGTTCTCTAGCTGTGACAAATGTGATGGTCTTCTTGGAGGACTGGCTCTGCTTTGCCCACTCAAGGCCTATGCTGATTGCTTCAGCAATAGTCTTCAGGACCTGATCGTGCCTCCATTGGTACCATCCCTCTCTAAGTGCCTTTGTATAGCTGCTGAGGATATGTTTTAGGGTTCCTTGTTTGGAACACAGTGGGCATTCTAGTGACTCTGCTTTGCCCTAAGTGTGCAGATTTGATGGGTTTAGAAGCACGTCATATATTGTCTGGATGAGAAATTTACTTAAAAAGCATCAAATTTAAATACAATAAAAAGCATTTGCTGATTGACCAACATTTAACTTTACGTGTGTGTGTTTGAATATTTTGGTGAATCCCAACAAGGCCAAAACACACTTGGCAGCAATTAAAGATGAAATAGAAAATATATTTTTTTCCCCTGTAATTTAATTACAGGCAATGTTTAACCTACCCTAAACAAAGAGTACTTGATGGCATTCAACATGTGATATATTTAATTTGTTGGAGGAAATTTTTTAGGGCAGCACGGTGGTGTAGTGGTTAGCATTGTCGCCTCACAGCAAGAAGGTCTGGGTTTGAGCCCCATGGCTGGCGAGGGCCTTACTGTGCAGAGTTTGCATGTTCTCCCTGTGCCCGCATGGGTTTCCTCCAGGTGCTCCGGTTTCCCTCACAGTCCAAAGACATAACACTCTAAATTGACCATAGGTGTGAGTGTGAATGGTTGTCTGTGTCTATGTGTCAGCCCTGTAATGTCCTGGCGACTTGTCTAGGGTGTACCTTGCCTTTTGCCAATAGTCAGCTGGGATAGGCTCCAGCTTGCCTGCAACTCTATAGAACAGGATAAAGTGGCTAGAGATAATGAGATGTATTTATACCTACAAATCTTCAAATGTTGAATAGATATTGTAGCAGTATCTCAGAATTGGGTGTATCCTTGGGATCTTTAGGTGTTTTATAGCCAATAGAAAAAAGGCAGAGGTCCAGAAAACAGATGTCGGTCCACCACCACCACCACCACCACTCACAGTGGCCGAAGAGATGACCCTCAGTCAAACCTATTACTGACGGCATCTCGGGTGGAACCTCTTTGGACCCAACCACCCCCAGGACACAAGGGCCTATATAAGAGGTTAGTTGTTGAAATTAATGTTTTATATACATTCAACTTTTGGCAGTGTTGTCTAACTGACAGCAGCCCATCCATCTTAGACCCAACTTGGCACACAGTTTTTCTTGTAGCAGCCCAATTCTTTGGAATTGACTGCAACTACTTACTTCTCCACATTCTGAGTTGTCCTTCAGACATCATAATCTATTTTAAGGTGACTCAGAGTTCTATATTTGAAAAAAAAGTGATGTGGCCTATTCTGTGCACTGTTGAAAAAAATTTAATTAAACATAGTTGCTTTCCTGAGTAGAGTTATAATTTAAATTGATAATATTGTTCATACTTCACTGGTTACTGATGGTGCAATCTGTCTGGTGGAACCTTCTGCTATGACAGACCTCCATGCAGTTGTAAGTACAGCTTTGTAGTTTTTAATACCCCACAAACTGTACATAATGGGTTAGAGAAGAACACTTTTTTATGTCATTACAGGAAAATGACAAAGACACTGTCAGCTTCCACAGCAAGACAAGACACAGGTTCAAGAGAGCTTTATCACAGGGGTGTGAGTGGCAAGTTAAAATTTAAGAAAAAAAAAGAGGAAGCTAGGGGGGTCCGGGGGCATGCTCTCCCAGAACATTTTTAAAACTTCGGTCTTTTTTCCTTGCAGTTTAGCATACAAATTTGTGTACAAAGAATACATGCTTTTAGCAGAATACATTGTTTAAATCAACCACATTTCACAACTTTTGAGAGTAAGACAAGGTAAAAAAGTAAGCTACAACAGATTCAAGAAACTTTGAAAAATTAAAAAATGCCAGTCGATGTTAATCAACAGTACTATCACATGGTCTTCTTCCTCTGACACACAACACTACTCTCATGAAGCTGAATGGACTTCTCCACATCTGACTGCAGAGTGTCCTGAAAGTTTCTCATTGAAGGAACAACTGGAGGAATTGTCACACCACAAGACTAGAGTTTTTGACTTTCCTGCAACTTCTTTGCCTCTTTCTGCGCAGCCTCGACATCACGCGCTGTTGTAGTGGGACGGCGACAAGTTGAGCCAAATTTCAACTTCCTTCTCCGGAACTACCGGAAATGTTTATTGGTCTTAAAATCCGGGCAGTTCATCGGCAAACTGCAACTGTATTCGCTTTGCCATATTTTCGAGTGGAAAAATTAAGCAATTAAAAATATATAGTTTACATGGAAAATTATTTTTTTTACACAAAATACAATGTTTACAAAGTGAAGAAACTCCGAAGTGCTCAGGAATTATTAAAAAAATCTTGAAGGTGCTCTTTGGTGTGGGGGGAAAAACAA
>JAPEKM010000014.1:9609243-9621754 GCA_027575975.1 Cathorops multiradiatus
AAAAATTACTACTGAGTGATAAGAAGTCCTAGTGAATGCTTGATAAGTAGACAATAATAAATAATTAGGTGTATTTTTGTGCGCGCGCACTATGACTCAAAATAATAGTACCGACAAGAAATAAAAGTTACTTTTACCCCTGGCTACTGAATGTCATATAAATAGGGTGCATAACAGCATTATGCAGAGCGATTGGGTCCATGTTGTCCCTTCGGAGGCTGGTCAAAAACTGATGGTTGGCCACCAATCGGCGGGCTTTTTTATACGGTTGCAGTGGGTCGCACGCAAATCCGGGTGACCGTGACAAATTTGCACATAGCTCAGGTGAGAATCTGTCTAGAAAATATTGAGAATTGAGTGTACAGAGCGAGGCTAGAACTTTTATATTGCAGGCTAAATCGTATTGATCGAGGGTACATTGTAACTCATACGTAGCTAGATCAGCCACGTTTGAGCCTTGATCGGCTGAGGTCGCGCACTTGCAGGGATAGATCACTGAGAGATTGCAGATTGGTCGAACAGAACAAGACTTGGTCGTGTTAAGATCGCAACAGATCGAGTGGATAGACGCAAGTAGAGCGTATGTACAGTGTCTACAGAGTGTATAGGATGCAGGTAGCGCGTACACATTGAGGGTCAAACAAGATAACATCGAACATAGAGTGTACACAGAAAATAACGGGTTTAGGTCGCACGGATTTTGCCCCTGACTACGGGAAAACACAGCTGTGATCATAGTCGTGCGTGGTCAAGTGCGATTTTTCCCAGATCGTACTCGGTGAAATGGGGCCCTAAGCAGACCATGTAGGCGGAAAACGTGGTGGATGAGTAGCTCTGAGGTCTCTTTGGCTGAGGGGAGCTTGGGCAGAGAAATGAATGGATGGTCTTAAAAAAACGGTCAATGACAGTGAGGATGCATGTATTGCCACCTGAGTTGGGGAGTCCTGTGATGAAGTCCAGGGCGATGTGAGACCAAGGTCGATGCAGAGTAGGAAGGGGTCCAAGAAGGCCAGCAGGGGGTTGATTGGCTGTCTTGTTCTGGGAGCATGTGTCACAGGCTGTGACAAACTCCTGGACATCCTCCTTGATGGATGGCCACCAAAAGAGCTGCTGGATGAAAGCCAGGGTTCGGGTGGCTCCTGGATGACAGGACAACTTGGAACCGTGATCCCACTGCAGCACCTGAGTTCGCACATGATGGGAAAAACAGATGGTTACAAGGAATATTGTTGGAGTTACCTTCACCGGGGTCCTGCTCCAGGGCCTTCTGCACGAGTGTCTCAACCTCTAAAATAGCGGCTCCCACCAGGCAGCGTGGAGGAAGGATAGTCTAAGGTGGCTTGGACTCCTCTTGGTGGGAAGAGAACATCCTGGACAGGGCATTGGGTTTGCCATTCTTGAGCCTGGGCGGTAGGAGAGCATGAAGTTGAATTGGGAGAAGAAGAGAGACCAACGGGCTTGACAGGAGTTGAGACGTTTGGCAGACTTGAGATACTCCAAGTTTTTATGGTCGATCTAGACTGTAGGAATGGGAGGTCAGACCCCTCGAGCCAGTGCCTCCACTCCTCCAAGGCTAGTTTCATGGCTAGTAGTTCATGGTCACTGATGTCATAGTTTTGTTCGGCTGGGGATATCCGGCAGGAGAAGGAGCATGGGTGGACCTTGTTGTCATTGGCCCTCTGGGATAGGATGGCTCCAACCCCTGACTTGGAAGCGTTGCCCTTGACAATAAACTGCTTGGTAGAATCAGGTATGGTGAGAATGGGTGCTCTGGTAAACCTGTGATTGGGACTGGAAAAGGCTTTTTCTGCTTCCTCCCCCCACTTGAACTTGGTCTTGGTCGAGGTTAGGGCTAAGAGAGGTCCAGCCACCATGCTGAAGTTGTGGATGAAACCCCTGTAAAAGTTGGCGAACCCCAGGAAGCGCTGGAGCTCTCATCTCAAAGATGTGGTGGGCCAGTCAGTGACTGCCTCCAGCTTGAGGGGGTCCATCTGGATCTTGGCTGGTGAAATGATGAACCCCAGGAATGAGACAGAGCCTTGGTGGAACTCGCTGTTCTCTGCCTTAATGAACAGCTTATTCTCCAGGAGGCGTTGAAGAACCTGCTGGACATGACCCCGATGTTCCTACAGGGAGCGAGAGAAAATCAAGATATCATCCAGGTAAACAAAGACAAAGGTGTTAAAGTCCCTCACGACATAATTAACCAATGCCTGGAATACCACGGGTGCGTTAGGCCAAAAGGGACTACGAGATACTCATAGTGGCCTGTGGTGGTGTTGAAGGTCGTCTTCCATTCAGTGATAGGCATTGTATAAGTCCAGTTTAGTGAACACCTTAGCTCTCTGGAGTAGTTTGAAGGCTGTAGTCATGAGCGGTAGTGGGTAGCGGTTCTTGACTGTGATGGCATTGAGACCTCAATAGTCAATTCAGGGACAGAGCATCTTGTCTTTCTTCTCCATGAAGAAGAATCCCACCCCTGCTGGGGAGGAGGAAGGGCAGATGATCCCAACTGCCAGAGACTCAGTGATGTATTTCTCCATGGCTTGTCTCTTGGCGGGGGAAAGAAAGTAGAGACACCCCTTGAGTGGTGCCGTCCCTGGCAGGAGGTCGATACCGCAGTCATAGGGCCTATGAGGGGGAAGGGACACTGCTCAGGTCTTAGTAAAGACATGCTTGAGGTCCAGATATTCCGGAGACACATGAGAAAGGTCGGCAAACTCACTGGCTGAGGGCTGAGGTGGTTTGGAGAGAAGCAGAGCAGAGTTCAGGCAGGAGGCCAGGCAGGAAGGACTCCAGCCAAAGATGGTGTGGTCAGTCCAGTTTAAGTGGGGGTTGTGCTGCATCAACCAGGGTAATCCAAGAATAATGGGAATGTGAGGGTTGTTCATGATGTGAAGTTGAATGGTTTCACAGTGTTTACCTGAAATCCTTTGGGTGAGAGAGGTGGTGAGGTGAGTGATGGTGGTCAAGCCAGTGCCACTGAGTGTCAGGACAGTGAGAAGAACCTTAAGGGCGAGTAACAGGATTCCAAGATCCTTGGCGATGGCAGAGCAGATTAGGTTCCTGTCTGCCCCTGAGTCAATGGGCACCTGAAGATGGTGATGCCGGTTGTTGAGAGTGATGATAATGGGGAGCAATGGTTGGTTGGCAGGGGACTGGTTCTGAGTATTGCCCACCAGCGCCCCTCATTTCACTCGTGGGCTCGTCCTTTTAGCAGGCAGGCTCAGCAGATGTGTCCCTGCTGACTGCAGTAGAAACAGGGCCCCATGCTCTGTCGGCGCAGTCATTCCTCCACTGACACTTGTACCCGATCTACCTGCATGGGTTCAATGGATGAGGCAGATGGTGGAGAGGGGTTGAAGTTGGGGCAGCTCCTCTCTCTCCTCCATTGTTGGACCCGTATGTCAATACAATTGGCAAGGTCCATCAGGCTGGAATTCCATCAGATAATTCCTTGAAGCTGGAACAGGGTGCGTCAGCATCCCAGACCACTATCCCCCATTCCCTGGCCTTGCTGGTGAGGGGCATGATGGTATAGGCTACCCAGGAACGTTCTGTGGGGAAAGCCAGAGGTTGACGCACCAAGATCAGTGAGCACTGTGACAAAAAAGGTCTACAGGTACCTGGTTCTCCACTGTAGGGCTGAGGCAAAGGGAGTCTTGGTTCTTGGAGAGTGGCGGTGGCAGAAGGTGAAGAAAGAGATGGTTGAGCAGGGATAGGCATGGCTTGGGAGTGCTGGAGTTGTGTGGCTAGGAGGTTGAGTGAGTCTGACAGGGTGGCCAGGTTCTGGGTGATCTGCTGGAGCTCCTGGTGGTGGGTCGCGAGGAGGGCTCCTTGCTGCTGCATAGCCGTTCTCAGATGGTTAAGTTCCGCTGGATCCATGTTGGCCAGAACGTACTGTTCTGGGTGACGAGATGTGTTGAGTAGGATCCAAAAGCAGAAACATAAACCAGAAAATCCAAGAAATAAAAAAATATTTAAAGTCCAAGAGAATAAACTAACAAAAAAAAAACAGCACAAAAACATGAAAATATAGCAAGACAAGAGTGCAAAAACTGTGGCAAATAGGCAAAAACAGAGAGCAAAAATCCTGGAAGCAAAATGGTACAGAGACAAGACAAGAGAAACAGACATTCTGGCAAAGTCCCCTTCTGAGAACGGCCTATTTATACACAGCATAGCAGACCAGGAAATTAATGTTGGTAAGATGGAAGTCCTGTCCCGGATTGCGCTGAGCTGGGAGATAATAAATCTCCAGAGTGGAAGTCCGGGGTGGATCATGACAAATAGTGGAATTTTGGATAAGAGCTGGACAGATGACAGACAGTAATTTGCAGAAATTTTCTGTCAGAAACTAGAGCACTTGCGCCCCTTATTCTACATCAAAACTGTCCTCCAAGAAAGCCAACTAATGGCTTTATAAACATGCAGTGACATGGAAAAAAACACACTTTGACAAAAATAAGCAAAATGCAGCAAAACTGTGAATTTATGCAGCCCAAAGCAATTATATTAATACACTATCACATAACACTTAAAAAATATAGCCAGGCTAGAATAATGTCTTTTACCACAGTTGGGCATAGTGTTGTTACGATACTAGAATTACATTTCAGATACAACATTATCACAAATATCACAAAAAAACAGGAATTTTTTAACACATAATGAGAAATAGAAGATGAAAAACAAATGTATTGACAAAGAGCATTCACACCTCTCTTCTCAGTACTTGCAGTCTATCTGACTTCCAAAATTAGTGAAAAATAATAGTTCTACATTATTTTGTATTATTAATTTCCACTAATTACATCACACTTTAGACTGATATACAGTAGGATTATTTGGAGATATGTGATGTAGGATAAACCACTTTCCATGTCAGTTCAAAAGTGTAGCACTGTGTTTATGTATACTAAGATGCAAGTGGCTCTGATGAATTCTGTGACAATATAATATTAAGCATAGACCTGGATGACCTATTATGCATAAATCAGAGACACTAATACATTTTTTAAATATCATATCAGTATTTTGCATATATGAATAACTGCATAAATATTAAGGTTGTGCTGAAAATTAATTATGAACACACATTACATAATTTAAAAATCACTGCAGCAGTGGAGATAAAGACCACACCAGTAGTGTTAATCTGCATTTTCCATTTCAGTTCAAAAGTCAGATTCAAAATCACAATATATCAAACATACTGTCTATAATTAAAACGATCAGGAACTTACTGAGAATGAATGAATGAATGAATGAATGAACATGGAATAACCAACCAGTGGAGCTACACACTTCATGTTTGTACATTTCAACTCAAGTTAAAGTGAAAAGATGTTTGTTTGTACCATCAGTTTGTCCGGGTTGTTATAGAGTTCCAAAGTATTTTTCTTTTATAACACTCTGGACTCTCTCTGAAGATCTAAAATTTTCAGATTTCACAGCACTATATTAATTGATTTGAATCATTTCCCTATATATATATATATATATATTTTTTTTTTTTTCCTTCCTTTGTTGGTTTGTTATTTTCCCCCCTAAATTTGCTTTTCCCATACATTTAATTGTAAGAACTATCTGCCTTTTATTTTTCAGAAAGTTATCAGGTGATGTCTGAGTCATTTAGGCTTTATTCACCAAAATGATGTCTATTGTACAGAGCCAATTTTGTAGTAATTTCTATTGGTGCATAAGAGATGTAGCCTACTGTATTTGTATAACATTATGAGACACGTTCATTTTCAAGGCTCAGAATGATGCATGTCAAAGCCTATGGTTTGAATGATTGGTGTGATTGCTGTCATCTGTGTTTCTCAGTCTGTGATCATTAATTGTATTATTTTGCCAGTAATTTCTGTTAATGTGTGTGTTTTAGGTTGTCTGCAGTGGAACCATTTTATAAGTGATCACATAAAAAAAAATCTCAAGAACAGTTTGTTGACTAACCATTAAACAGATTTATATTTAAAAGTGCCACAGTAATTTTTTTTAAACTCATACTAGCACAAAAAACCTGGAACTCATGTATAACATGATACAAATAAATTGTGCAGTTATAAATAATCAGCACAATTGCATAGAGGCTGAGAAAAACCTGTTTGGAAAACTTTGCTACTGGCTGGATTGCTTGTTTGTGTTTACATGCTCCTGTCTCTTTTTATAGAATCTCTTAATCTTGTAGTACTTGAGTACTTGTAGTATAAATTACCTGTGCATTTTTTAAATTTATTTAACATAATTACTGTCACTGGATGTAAAACTTCCTGCTTCAAATTCAGCCAATACCATGACTCACCGCTAATTTACTTACTTACTTACTTACTTACTTACTTACTTACTTACTTACTTACTTACTTACTTACTGTCACCCCTTGCCGCCCCATTCACGTCCACTGGTCTTGCCTTGGCCTTGATTTGGTCTCATTCTGTCTTGGTCTTGAGTTGGTCTCAATCCCTCAATGTTTTGGTCTTGTCTCAGGCTCGATACACTCAGATCTTGATCATGACTTGGTCTCAGTTTAAGTGGTCTTGACTATAACACTAAATACTCTACAACACCCTTTCACTCTGTCCCATCTCACATGGCAGAAACTGGTAAATGACGAGCACAATTAAAACACCAGAGGTTACAGCTTAAAAACTCATGAGAGCTGATTAAAAAGAATAAAGGACAGTGAAGGCACTCTTTACCATTCTCATAAATCAGCATGAGCTGGATTGTGCATGTATGTATGCTATAACCTGGTTTTCAAGCAGGTGAATGGCAGAAGGGCAAAAACAGAGGTTAGGCGCAAATGGTAATGCCATCAACTATGGGAATCTGATTTCCAACACTGTAACAAGAAGAGTACTTTTGTATCATCGAAAATATCAGACTATAAGTCATTCTAGATAAGAGAAATGTATTGGTCAAAAATTGCTGTGGTAGGTGGGGGCTTGGTTTGGTAGGAGTCTGCAGTGGGAACATGGGGGAGGAGACAGCTGAATGCAGAACTTGCTTGCCTGATCCGATTAGTAATCTCCTCACTGAGTGAAGTGCCATCAGAAATGACACTTCCCAGAGTTTGTGTTCTCCAATACAGAACCACTTGGCACTGTGATGGCCATTGGATGCTCCTTGTGATGAAATGAAGTTTGCAGGGTCAGTGTCTTTAGCACGTTGATGTCAAACCCCATACATTTTGTAGGCCAAGTTTAAGAATGCAGTGATCCTTTGGTGGCCTGCTGGAAGGAATAAAATGCCAACACTATCATCAGCATACTGGAGATCGAAGTCTTTGAATGAGGTCTTGGAATGGGCCAAAAGACTTCAGAGATTTAAGACATTGCCTTTCTGATGATAGTGAGATCTATCTATCTATCTATCTATCTATCTATCTATCTATCTATCTATCTATCTATCTATAGTGAATGCGTACTCCATTGTTCAAATCAAGTGCATTTCTGGAAATGAGGGTGACGGATGTTGAAGAGCACTGGTGCCAGAACACAGCCTTGTTTAATGCCGACTGTGACTTAGAATGCTGGAGAAGGTTCACCACCAGCAAGAACTTTTGCTGTCATACCATCATGGAATTGATGGAGTATGGTAAGAATTTTGGGGGCATCCAAATTTTTGGAGGAGACTCCACAGCATCTCATGGTTGACTGTATTAAAGACCTTTTGCAGGTTGATGAAGGTGAAGGTAATATCTTTCTGTTATTGTCTACTGTGCAAAGATTGCAGTGTGAGTGGTGTGTTCAGCAGTCAGTAATTATCAGTCCAGTCTTACAGAACTGAGAAGTCTGATGGCATGAGGAATTGAGGTAGTATATGAAAAAGGGAATAAATACATGTAAACTTTGTATGTGTGAAATACATTGTAACATTGTAAGCAATAGTGCATTATTTTCCACTGTGCAAGATTGCAGTGTGAGTGGTGTGTTCAACAGTCCATGAGAATCAGTCCAGTCCCTCAGAGTTGAGGAGTCTTGTGGCATATGGGAAGAAACTGTTACAGAGTCTGGCTGTGAAGGCCCAAATGCATTGGTACCTTTTTCCAGATGGCAGGATAGTGAAGAGATTGTGTGAAGGGTGTGTAGGGTCAGCCACAATGCTGGTGGCTTTCTGGATGCAGCATGTGGTGTAAATGTCCATGATGGAGGGGAGACAGACTCCAATGATCTTCTCAGCTGTCCTCACTATCTGCTGTAGGGGTTTGCAATCCAAGATGGTACAATTCCCAAACCAGGCAGTGATGCAGCTGCTCAGAATGTTCTCAACAGTCCCTCTGTAGAATATTGTAAGGATGGGTGATGGGAGATGGGTTTTCCTTAGCCTCCATAGGAAGTAGATATGCTGCTGAGCTTTCTTGGCTATGGAGCTGGTGTTGAGGGACCAAGTGAGGTTCTTTGCCAGATGAACACCAAGGAATTTGATGCTCTTGACATTCTCCACAAGTGAGCCATCCATGTACAGTGGAGAGTGGTCACTCCGTGTTGTTCTGAAGTCAACAACCATCTCTTTTGTTTTGTCCATGTTCAGAGACAGGTTGTTGACTCTGCACCAGTCTGATGGCCATTGCACCTCCTCTCTGTATGCTGACTCATCATTCTTACTGATGAGACTCACCACAGTTGTGTCATCAGTAAACTTGATGATGTGGTTTGAGCTGTAAGTTGCTGCACAGTCATGAGTCAGCAGAGTGAACAGCAGTGGACTGAGCACAAAGCCCTGAGGGGCCCCAATGCTCAGCATGGTGGTGCTGGCAGTTCTGCTCCCAATCTGGACTGACTGAGGTCTCTCAATCAGGAAATCCAGGCTCCAGTTGCATAGGGAGGTGTCCAAGCCCAGCAGGCTCAGCTTTCCAATTAGCTGCTGAGGAATGATTGTGTTAAATGTTGAACTGAACTCTATGCACAGCATTCATACATATGTGTCCTTCTTGTCCAGGTGGCTAAGGGCCAGATAAAGGGTGGTGGCTATGGCATCATCCGTTGACCGGTTATGGCAATACACAAACTGCAAGGGCTCCAGTGAGGGAGGCAGCAAGGTCTTAATGTGCCTCTTGACGAGCCTCTTGAAGCACTTCATAAAGATAGTGTGAGTGCAACAGGATGGTAGTCATTGAGGCAGGACACTGAAGACTTCTTCAGCATGTGGACAATGGTAGTGGTCTTGAAGCACTTTGGAATGATAGTGTTGCTCAGGGAGATGTTGAAGCTGTCAGTGAGAACATCTGCCAGCTGGTCTGCACATCCTCTGAGCACTTTACCAGGGATGTTGTCTGGTCCAGCAGCCTTCCATGGGTTGACTCTGTGTAGAGTTTTCCTCACATTGGCTGTGGTCAGACACAGCACCTGGTCATTGGGAGGAGGTCTTCCTTGCTGCCACACTGTTCTGTGCCTCAAACCGTGCATAGAAGCTGTTCAGTGGATCTGGAAGGGAGGCATCATTGTCACAGGCAGATGGTGTTGTCCTGTAGTTTGTGATGGCCTGGATGCCCTGCCACATGTGCCGTGTGTCACCATTGTCCTGGAAGTAGCTGCAGATTCTCTGGGCACATGCATGCTTTGCTGCTCTGATGGTCCAAGACAGTTTGGCCCTCATTATCTAAGGGTAATGAGGGCCAAACTATTATCCCTAAGGGACCACCCTGGCACCTGCTCTGAAGGCAGCATCTCAGATCCTGTTGTGCATGCACCTCTGCAGTAATTCACAGTTTCTGGTTGGGGCGAGTGGTGATGGTCTTAGAGACTGTAACATCATCAGTGCATGTAGCTAGTCACTGATGCTGTGTACTCCTCTAAGTTAGTCCAGTTGCCATTGGTTGCAGCCTTCCTAAACATGTCCTCATCAGTTCTCTCAAAACAGTCCTGGAGAGTAGAGATGGCTCCTTCTAGCCAGGTTTTCACCTGCCTTAGAACTGGTTTGGAGCATCTAACAAGCGGTGTGTATGCTGGAATTAGCATAACATATATGTGGTCTGAGTAGCCAAAGTGGGGGCAGAGTTCTGCCCAGTATGTGCCAGGAATGTTTGTATAAACAAGATCCAGTGTGTTTGCCCCTCTTGTTGCAAAGTCCACATACTGATGAAATTTAGGGAGCAGTGACCTGAGATTTGCATGACTGAAATCTCTGGCAACAATAAACAGTCCATCTGGGTGTGCATTCTGCAGTTCACTGATAGCACCATACAGTACACAGAGTGCTTCAATAGCATTAGTGCTGGGGGGAATATAAACTCCAGTTATTAATGTGGAAGTGAATTCCTGTGGTAAATAAAATGGTCTACATCTAATGGTCACAAACTCCATTAGCGATGAGTAATAACAGGAGACTAGCACTGAATTCCTGCACCATTCTGTGTTGATGTAAATACACAAGCCACCTCCTTAAATCTTACCACACAGAGCTGCATCTCTGTCAGCTTGGAACAAAGCTAGCCCATCCAGCTGAATGGTGGTGTCTGGAACCCCGTCACTGAGCCATGTCTCCATGAAAACAAGGACACAGTAGTCTCTAAACTCACACTGAGTAGTCTGCTGGGGTTGGATATAGTCTAGTTTATTTTCCAAGGAGCAGATGTTGGAGAGTAGAATGGATGGGAGAGCCAGCTGGCTAGAATTAGCTATTAGCCTAGCATGAACACCTCCACACTTGTTGCATTTATATCTCCTTGCACACTGCTTCCGATGACTCCTCCCTGTGTCACCGGCCTCAAGCAAGGCTGAGGACTGGAGGCCTGTTTCTGACAGCAGGCAGCAGTCGCGTAGTTTCTCCAGCAGATCATCTTTTATGTTTTCTGCATGGTATCTGTATTAAAGGAGTCTCTGCTGATGGTAGACACCAGTTGATCCGATGTCCATGTGCTGTACAGGGTCGAGCAGAGGAACAAAATGACACAAAAAAGCATCGATTTGGATCTGGAAAGGCTGCTGCATGCTACTGCCATGCTACCATCTTATTTCTAACTTTTCCACTCCTACAGAGCCAACTTGATGGCCAACAGTTCCCGATCACCCAGGTTATAGTTGTGCTCAGCTGGAGTCAAGTGGTGCAAGAAAAATGCACAGGGGTGCATCTTGCCCTGAAAGATGATCTTAGCAGGAAGCACCAGCCTCTCAGCAGGGGAAAACTGTGTCAATACACCCACCTGTATCCCTGCTGCTACTGGTGGGCAGGCCCTTTTAACAGGCAATGACAGATGAAATATCCAGGTTTGTCACAGTAAAATCAGGACTTGGTCTCAAGGCAGTGCCTTCTCTCCTTAGGGGTGACATGGGTCTTGCCTAACTGCATAGATTCTGGTTCAGGGGAAGCAGCGGCCTCAGACGAGTAAATCGCAACCTTGGGTTCCAACTTGAGACTCCTTTTCAGGTTTTGTTGGCACAACTGGGTATCCACCAATGTCCACGAGGCCCTCCAGAGTCTTGTGGAGGTCGTGAGGGATGATCTCATCCAATATAGACCTAGTAAGTCCATGAAAAAAGCATCATACAGGGCCTTCCAGTCCACAGCTGCAGCCAAGGTACGAAACTCAATGGCATAGTTGTAAACTGGCCAACTGCCTTGCTTGAGCCTCATTAGTCACCTAGCTGCTGCCTTGCCCTTGGACAACCAGTCAAAAATCTTCTGCATCTCTTCAGAGAATTCTGTGTAGCTAGAACAACAGGGGGGCCCTACACGCTAAACCCCACTCCCCACTCCTGAGTCCTTCCAGTCTGAAGCATGATGACATAGGCCACTCTAGAGCTCTCAGAAAAGAAAGTGGAGGCCTGGAGTTCCATCGACAAGGAGCACCGGGAAAGTAATGAGTGGGAGGTCCCAGGATCCCCATCATAAGGTTGCAGGGCAGACATGCATGGCTTTCAGGGAGTTGCAGCATTGGAATGACTGTAGGGGCAATGGGTTAGCTAACAGGCACAGGTACCAGCTGACTCAAGATAGAATTCTGAAGGCTCTCCATCTGAGAGGAGAGTTTCTGCAATGTCTCTGTGATGGCAGCTCAAAATAGAGCCATGTTTGGTCAATGCTGCTCTGACTGCATCCAAGTTTGCTGGGTCCATTCCCTTGGCGGTATTGTTCTGTCATGAGCAAAATGGTTATAGGTGCTGGCTAGACCCAAAATGCAGACTCACGTGCACAGGAGTGAAGAAGAAAGGTCTTTAATCTTAAATGTGGCACACTGGAGGAGGGGAGCAACCACCAGGGAAAAAAAATAATCTGGAACAGAGTATTAGGGGAAACAAGGGCTAATGCCAAACAGGAAGAGTAGAAGTCCCCAATGAGCATGGAAGCAGAGAAACGTCACCAAGTCTGGAACACTGCCCCACAGCAGGAAAAGAGCTCACAGCACAAAAGCAAAAGTTAAGAGTCCAGAGCACTCTTACAGTGGAAGGAATGCACTCACAGCCCCAAAAAACAAGAGGCAAAAGTAATCCGAGATAGATAGATAGATAGATAGATAGATAGATAGATAGATAGATAGATAGATAGATAGATAGATAGATAGATAGA
>JAPEKM010000014.1:9737847-9747928 GCA_027575975.1 Cathorops multiradiatus
CGATGTATATCACTATCTAATCAACACGCCAGGGGGTTACAGTGGTCAGTCACTAAAAGCCTACAGATATTTCTCCTTAGGATGGGTATGGAACGTGCTAGTTCATATGCATGAAAAGCATTTTGTATACTTGTATTGACTAAATTGTAGCAGACTCACCACTCATTGCAGCCTCTTGGCTCGCGCGGTCCCTCCACTTCGCGGTTCCTCCTCCTCCGCTTCATGCCTCGCGCCTTGGTTTCTTCGCTTCGCGCATCACGCCTCCTCTGCTTTGCGGTTCCTCTGCTTTGCACCTCGCACCTCAGTTCCTCCGCTTTGCGGTTCCTCCGCTTCGCGCCTCGCGCCTCAGTTCCTCCGCTTCACGGTTCCTAGTTCCTCCGCTTCGCGGTTCCTCCACTTCACACCTTGTGCCTCGGTTCCTCCGCTTCATGGTTCCTAGTTCCTCTGCTTCGCGCCTCACGCCTTGGTTCCTCCGCTTCGCGGTTCCTAGTTCCTCCGCTGAGCAGTTCCTCCGCTTCGTTCCTCGCACCTCAGTTCCTCTGCTTTGCGCACTTCTTCCTCCGCTCTTGATCAGCAGGGAACCGGTAAAATGATAAACCCTTCATGCTTTTTCTGTTAGAGCACCATACTGCCACACAACAAGCCATTCTGACTGAAAAATTTAATCAGTCTCCAAATTTCCCCATGTGAAGTGAGCTGCGGCTTGATACTCAATATGTCGGATAGGCAAACTTGACCTCTGACCTATGACGTTGGTGGACAAGGTCCATAGGAAAAAAAATAGCAAAAATAATCCAGGAAAAAAGAGACTAAAAACTTGACAAACAATGAAGTGGGCAAAACCAAAAAATGCTAGTGCAAAAAACCATGAACAAGAAAAAACATTTAGTGCAAAAAACCATAAACTAGAAAAAACACTGAAGAGAAAAAAACCATGAAACGCAATGGAGGCACAGAAATGGCTAGAGTAGAAAAACAAGACGTTCTGGCAAAGACAGAGGCTGAGAACAGCCTTTAAATATGCAACGGTGAAAACCAGGAAGTGGGTTCAGGTGAGCGCTCGGGGAAGCAGGCAGGATGGAATTCCCGTCCCAGATCTGGATTGGTGCTGATGTGGGAGAATCGTAATCTCTGGAGTGGATGTCTGGGGTGGAGCATGACATGCTGCTCATCTGCAGTTTGCTAAAGATCATGTGGACAAGCCAGAAGGCTATTGGAAAAATGTTTTGTGGATGGATGAGACAAAAATAGAACTTTTTGGTTTAAATGGGAAGCGTTATGTTTGGAGAAAGGAAAACACTGCATTCCAGGATAAGAACCTTATCCCATCTGTGAAACATGGTGGTAGTATCATGGTTTGGGCCTATTTTGCTGCATCTGGGCCAGGACAGCTTGCCATCACTGATGGAACAACGAATTCTGAATTATACCAACAAATTGTAAAGGAAAATGCCAGAACATCTGTCCATAAACTGAGAAGTGAAGGTGGGTCATGCAGCAAAACAACGACCCTAAGCACACAAGTCATTCTACCAAATAATGGTTAAAGAATAATAAATTTCTTGTTTTGGAATGGCCAAGTCAAAGTCCTGACCTTAATCCAAATTAAATGTTGTGGAAGAACCTGAAGCGAGCAATTCATTTGAGGAAACCCACCAACATCTCAGAGTTCAAGCTGTTCTGTATGGAGGAATGGGCTAAAATTCCTCAATGTCGGTGTGCAGGACTGATCAACAGTTACTTGAAACATTTAGTTACAGTTATTACTGCACAAGAGGGTCACACAAGATACTGAAAGCAAAGGTTCACATACCTTTGCCACTCACAGATATGTAATATTGGATAATTTTCCTCAATAACTAAATGACAATGTATAATATTTTTGTCTCATTTGTTTAATTGCGTTCTCTTTATCTACTTTTAGGACTAGTGTGAAAATGTGATGATGTTTTAGTTCATATTTATGCAGAAATATAGCATTCTAAAGGGTTCACAAACTTTCAAGTACCCCTGTATATGAGTACACAGTGGGCAAAGAATCAGGGGAGAGGTACAGCCTGAAGAGGTGGGTTTTCAGTTTGTGCTTGAAGGTGGTCCAGGAGATGGCAGTTCTGACCTCAATGAACTGTTGTTCATTGAGGTCATTCTACCAATAGGGAGCCAGGACAGACACCAGTCTTGAGTGTGCTGGGCAGGAGCAGAGAGGATGAGTGGCCAGATGACCAGTAACAGCAGAGTTTAGGGGTCTGGCTGGCATGTAGGGTCAGATCAGTTTCTGGAGGTATGTTTGACCTAACCCCTTGACTCTCTGGTAAACTTGCACCAATGTCTTAAATTTGGTGTTAGCTGTGACAGACAGCCAGTGAAGGGTAGTGAGCAGAGGGGTAGCATGGGATGAACCAGGGAGGTTGTAGACCAGATGGGCTGCACTGTTCTAGATGAGCTACAGTGGTCTGGTGGCAGATGCTGGGAGGCTGGTGAGGAGAGGGTTGCAGTAGTCCAAGTGGGAGAGGATCATCACTTGGACTGAGTAGAGTAGGTGGTGAGGAAGGGTTGGACCCTTTGAATGTTGTAAAGGAGGAATCTGCATGTTTAGGTCACTGCTGTGATGTTCACAGAAGAGGACAGCCTGTCATCAAACACTACACCTAGGTTCTTCATGCTGGTTGAAGGTGACATAGAGATGTCCCCTGTGGAGATGATGACGTCCAGGGGTGGAGAGGATGGAGTGGTAATGTAGATCACTTCCATCTTGCCTGGGTTGAGCTTCAGATGATGGTTGTCTATCCAGCTGTGGATGTCATGCAGGCAAGCAGAGATGCAACTGGAGACCTGTGTGACAGAAGAAAGAAAAGAGAGAAACAATTGAGTGTCATCAGCATAGCAGTGATAGGATAGACCATGAGCAGAGATAATCAGGCTGAGAGACTGAGTGTAGACAGAGAAGGGAAGCAGACCAAGGACTGAAGCTTGAGGGATGCCAGTGGTAAGTGGACATGGTGCTAATACAGTACCAGACCAGGTAACCTGGAAGGAGCAAATGAAGAGGTAGGACTTGAACCAGTCTAGGGCTGTCCTACAGTTCCCTAGAGCTGATAAGGATGACAGGAAGATGGGGTGATCAACAGTGTCAAATGCAGCAGAAAGGTCAAGGATAATCAGGACAGAGGAGAGCGAGGCAGCATGTGCTACATGAAGTGCTTCACTGATAGAGAGAAGCGCAGTCTTGGTTGAGTGTCTGGCTTGGAAGCCAGACTGCTGAGGATCCAGGAGGTTGTTCGATGAGAGAAAAAAGGAGAATTCGTTAGCAACAGTATGTTCAAGTGTCTTTGACAGGAAGGGGAGAAGAGAAACAGGGTGGTAGTTCTGGATGACAAATGGGTCTAGGGTGTTTTTTTTTTTTTTGCAGAAGAGTGATGTGGGCCTGTTTGAAGCTGGAGGGAAAATATCTGGAGGACAAGGAGGAGTTGACAAGGGAGGTGATGAATGAAGTTTTTGTTCTCCCATGCAAAGACTGCAAGCAGAGGCCATCCACATTGGATATGCTTTAATAACAACAGATTTTCAATTAAGGTACATGAATCCATTTATGATGGCACACCTTCAGCTTTCAGTGTGCTGTGTGCAGGATGTTTAGTCATTCTTCCTCTGTCACTAGTGATAGCTTTATTTGTGATAAGTGTAGATTATTTAGCTCTCACTGAGAATATTACAGCTTTAGAGGTGGGTATCCAGACTTTAGAAAGGGTTAGTGAGAATGAGAGCAGCGTAGTTTCTGCAGGGTAAAGTCTGGATGCCCTAGGTGGAGTTAGCAATCCCTCAACTCCAGCATTAGAGCCTTCACAGCAAGACAAATGGACTCGGCAGCATAATTGTAGAGCCAAAGCTACTGCTGAGGCTCACCCATAGGAGCACCACTCCTCTCTGCTTCATGTATCAAAAAGGTTTGCTCTCCTCATTGAAGTGCTCGCTGGGAAACCTGAAAGAGCTCTGGCTATAGGAAGCTCTATCATATGGCATGTGAAATTAGCTAGGCCTTTAGGGGCACTGTGGTGGAAAAAGTAATTAACTCTTTGTGGTCATGAGCTTTGCTGGCAAAGCTCAACAGGTTTAGAATTAGTAGGTCATGTATTTAAATAAATATCTTCATGATGTTTTTTTTATCATACAAGCATGATATACATGTTGACAGAAACTTTATATTTTACACTTTCCTATCTGCTACTGCTAAATAATATTATAGTTTTTAAATTGCCTACATTAGATGAAACATAAAACTTATCTTGAAATGTTCCGTTTCTGGTTGAGAGTACATTGTGCACATTCTGACTGCCGCTTCTCACTGGAGCTTTTTATTTTATTTTCTCTCTCTCTTTCCATATGGACAGTTGGGGGTTGTGCCTGGAGGATGCTCTGGACTCTTGCAAAAAATCAGTTTTTGTGGCTGGGGACTGCAGTTGATTTGCTGATTTGGGGACTGCGATTGTAATGAACGGTTTTGCACTCGGGTTTCTGTTAGTGGGGGGTTATAGCATCAATGAAGCTGAGTTTGTTAGGACTATTAACGTTATAGTCATGTTGTCTGTTGTTGCCCAGATGGGGATGGGTTCCCTTTTGCATCTGATTCCTCCCTAGGTTTCTTCCTCGTGCCATCTGAGGGAGTTTTTCCTTGCCACTATTGCCACAGGCATGCTCATTGGGGATATATTGGAGATAAAATTAGCTCATATTTTAAGTCATTCAAATTCTGTAAAGCTGCTTTGCGGCAATATTTATTGTTAAAAGTGCTATACAAATAAACTTGATCTTCTTTTGTGTTTGTGTAGTTTGATTTTTGTTTTAGTTTGAGTGTTTTGTCTGCCGGTGGTGATGTAGCTCCAGACCCAGTTTTGGATGTCGGCTCCCTCCAGGCCTTGGTTCACTGTGGGTGATGCCTGTGCTCCTCGCTATGGACTGCAGTGAGCTCATTGCACATTTTAACATAGTGGTTGTCCAGCACTCTGTGCTTTAGTGCTTGGTATAGTGTTCCAAGTTATGTTACTCAGTGGTGTCATGGCGGCTGTGCAGGTGGTTTGGGACATACCGGTGCTCTGTGTGGTGGTGCTTCTGTGCTCGCTTTGTGGGTCCATGGCATGGTGTTCCGGTTGATGTTGCCAGGTGGCATCACGGCAGCTGTGCTGGCAGTGTGGGACTTGTTTTTGTGTGCCTTTTGGTAGGACTGTGGCTGCTACACCATTGGAATTACATCCTGGCCTCTATTTGGTTGAGGTTTTTTTTGTTACTAATAATTGTAAGGTTTTGAGAAAGGTGCTATATAAATTGAAATTATTATTATTATTATTATTATTATTATTATTATTATTATTATTGTTGTCACACCTGAGTTGGAGCTCTCAGTGCCCACTTACACATTCATAAAAGACTATTCACATGGTAATGGCATAATAATCATTTTTCCTCTTGGTTTTGATTGGTTTCTCTTTTATGGTGGAAATGCCCACTGTAAACAGGATAAAATCTGTCAGACATAGTTTAGGCTATTTGGAGGTAAAACTTGTTGTGAGATGGCACATAGTTTTATGCGCTTTGGATGATTCAGTACAGCGAATCAATTCATGATTCAATTCATGATTCAGGACAGCAATTCAATTCAATCTTGAGAACTGTGACACTGATAATGAGCAGTGCCTTTTTTTTTATTCCAACTCGATCCAGCTTAAGATCAACTTGAGTAAGTGTAAATATTTCTTCTCTTTCTTATGAGCGTATCAGTTGATATGTGTGCACTGCACATACACAGGAAAAATGACAGTACTTTTTTCCAGAATTAAAAGTATTTTCCTCAAATATAGTTAATTTTGCTCTATTTTGAGTTTAGTTTATTTTGAGTAAAATTTGGAGTTGGAGTAATTGTGTAGCAGGGTTGGTTATGGCTCTGAACTGAGTAAAATAGTACAAGAGTTAATTTCAAGACACACTGAATAGAGTGAAATACCAGATAAATGAAGCTGTTGTAAAAAGCAATTTTAGAATGGTGTTGGAATGTTTAAAACAACAACAAGAACAATGCCTTATCCATTGTGACTTGACCTGGTGGGATTAAGAGTTGGCAGTGGGAGGGGTTTTCACTCTTCTCATGGAATGGAATGAAAATTTTTATCCTTTTCATTGAATACCCCTCTCACTGCCAACCCTTTATCCCAAAACAATAGGGCATAACTTTTTTTGATGGCCAGTTAATTGTCCAAATCAATGGAGCAGATTTAAGTTTTTGTGCTTGACCCATTCCTAAGACTGAACAGAATCACCTCAAGTGATCAAAACAGTTCATCACAATGGATAAGGTAATGCTTTTTCACACATTCCAACAAAGTTCTAAAACTGCTTTTTACAACATCTTCACTTATCTGTTATTTTTAAAAAAGTACAGTCATGGCATACATACTACATGGATATTATTGTAGCTGAACTTGTGCTGAATACAAAAAAGTCATATGACTTTGAAAATTCTGCTTAGATTTGTTGAAATTGGCAACAAAATCGGAGCATGCCAAAATCATTAGCATGCCAGAAAATACCCTTGGACCCCAGAGGGTTAAACATGCTGAAACCCAGAACCTGAAGCAAACAGAATAAATAGGTTTTATTTAATCTTGCAAGATAGGGCTCTCACTCGAAAAGAGATCATGTTTCTTCAGTGAAGAGCACATCTAATCCCTTTTATGCTTGCTTTATAGCCTGGATATGTTAAATCCTTGAAGCTGGGTGAGTGCATGCAACCATTATTGATGTAATGGAAACTTTTAAGTGTTTAAAATAGTTTAAACATCTAAGTTTAAATGTTTAATTTCTACCATCTAAGCAGAAAGATTTTTGTCGTCGAGTGTGTGTGTGTGTGTGTGTGTGTACTTGACTGTTTTGCATGCAGTTGGTATCTGATAAATAAGACTTCATATACTTAGTTTCAAGGTTTTCACATATTTAGGTGATAAAGGGAGCATGAAAGAGCTGAGTTATGCTCTTCACAGAAGGAGAGATCCCTATCTTGCAAGGTTGAATAAAACCTATTTCTTCTGTGGCTTCAGGTTTCAGCTTGTTAATTCTTTTTTCCACCACAATTCATGATGATGAGCATGGTATATCATGAGTAGTGGGGACTTTTCCAGATCCAAGTTGGGGAAATTATCGCCCAGCAAATCTGATGAGCTCTCTGGAGACAGACTGACTCTTTAGAAGATGGAGATCCCCTGCTGCCACTGATATCCAACGGACAAGGTGTGGTGAGAATTACATGCTTCATTGATATGTACTGTGCTGTGAAGTAGTACAGTGGCAGTCTGCTGGAAGAGAAGTTGTGGTTTTAAAGAGTTATTATTGCAACAGTGATAACAGTGGTTAGAGTCCACGAGCATTTTTTAAGTAAAGATTTTGGCTTGTTAGAGAAACCTACCCACCATTGACGAACAGTTAGTAATAAGTGTAGCTATATGCAGTGCCTGGGACACTGGGATATGGAGATACTGAGCAGACTGTCATTTTCTATTGCACAGAATTAATATTTTATGAATAATGAGTATGGGTCAGAAAAAAATAAACACTAGAGCTGCAAAAAAAAAAGGGTTTGATACCATTTCCAGCCTCCCCCAATGTTAAAGATATGCCACAAAATTATGGTCCAGACTCATGTAAACAATTCAGATTTTGAGTTGAACATTGTGGCTTTCCTAAGGCAGGAAGTTAGTGTGTTTGGCAATTTTCAGCATTAGAGGCAATACTTAAGCAAATTGAGGAAGAAAATAAAGAGAAAAAGAAAAAGCATGGAGTTAATGTAGTTTGGGCGGCATTTAAGATGTGGCAAGCAGAGGCTGCAATGTGAGATCGGCGTTCCAACATATGACAGGGACAGAGAAATAAGAAAGGAGAAGTAACAGTGACACTAGCAGTGTAATTTCTCTTTCTGCTCCCACCCCTATTTCTCCACAGCCTGCTCCAGCTCATTCTTTTTAAGGAAAGGACATTTAAACTACTGAGAACTCTACTGGTCTGTACCCAAGTCTTGCCATTGCTACCACTGATGCAGACACAAGTGGCTGGGTGGGATTGCACCCTCCCCCATCCTCTTCCACCTCCAGGAGTAGTGTCTGTGCTTCCCTCTGCTGGTCAATGAGTGTATGACCATAATCAACCCAGAGAGAAATTTGAACAAGGTGAAAGCTCCACTCAGGTAGCAACATTTACCCAGGTGTCATCACACACTATGTCCCACACAATAAAGAAGTGAACTGAAGGCTCCCCATTGCTTGCTGATAAAAATGGGGAGGTTCGCACAGTCCTCTATATGCCAATGGTCATTGTAGCCAGCCCAGAATGCCCAAATATGGTCTTCCATCCCTGAAGCCCAGAGGAGATTATGCAGATGGCTGCTGAAATAAAGGACCCTAGGCAGCATGGGGGTCCAAAGTATGCAGAGGAGCTGCTTCATATCTGCAAGACTTATCTCCCCACTAGTCATGAAATGTGCCACATCTTTGCAAAGAAACTGAAACTAGAGTTTAGTAAGGTTCACACTGTTTTCCCTGAAGCAGAAATTCATGCATGGAACCCAGACTGGGAAGACAGTGCTCACATGGCATACTGAGACTTTATTACAGCCATGCAAACCTGCCTGATTGAGCAATTCACAATGTGCATTGATGTCACAACCTGCAAACAGGAGGGTGAAACTGTCTCACAATACTTACAAAGCCTCATGATCGTCCATGATACACATTCTGGCTTGGAAAGGCCACATGTCATGGCCATCAGTAGCTAGATCATGTCCTCCTGAATGGCCTGAAGCCTGAGATTGCAAGAATCATCAAAGATGGGTGTGTTACCTGGGAAGTCTGCAAGCTGTTCAAGCTCAAGATATATGCTGTACATGCAGAGAAGAGGCTGAATGAAAAGGCAGGACAAAAACAGCATGCCAAAGGTGATACCATGAAGAAAGCCATGTTCACAATGATACAAGTAGTGGCAGACAGACATGAAGCCAGGGGAGTAGGCCAAGGTCAAGGCCCTGGACGTGGGAAAAATGAACATTCTGAAAACACAGGCAATGATGAAAATCATTGGGCCCATCACTGCTCCAAAAAGGGAAAAAAGGCAAGTCTTGGGCTGACCAGAGAGGAGGCAGACTGAGAGCTAGCTCAACTCCCCTCAGATCCTGTTAATAACAAAGACCCTGTATGCAATGAAGACTCTGCTTTGCTTTTGCATGCTGCTATCACACACTTACAAGATAGGGAAAGAGTTCACTATGTAGACATATACACTCTTTACACAAATGAAGTGTGTCAAAAAATGCCTATGGTTACTCTAACTGTCTCTGGTAAATCTCTCAGCTTTCTAGTAGACTTGGGAGCAGGACACTCTGTAATTAAGGTTCAGATTTTTCCACTCTGCTTATGATCAATGGACAGTTCTAGATAACTTTGGGTGCTTCAGGACAGCATGATTTGGAGAAATTCACTGTTCCCCTCCCATACAGCCTAGGTGAGTCTGAAACTTTTAAATTCACATTTTTGCTGTCACACTGCTGTCCAGTAAACTTGTTAGGTAGTGACCTAATGCACAAACTTAATATAAGTCTCATGAGCACCCCCGAGGAGATAAAAAATGGTAAGGCCCTCAATGGACGGTAACCCTAGCTTGATTCTGGTTAGACCCTATGTCTCCGCTCTATGTGTATAAATGGAGACTGGCAGTCTAAGATATCTTATCTATGAACCGTAAATTGGTTGAAATGGCAAAAACACATTCTAATTACTACAACACAGAACATATGTTACCTGCTGAACTCCATTGCACAATGTGTGTGAGCCATGATATGCCAGACATTAAGTTTGAGCAAGAATGGTGTAGAGAGGACAGGAAGTAAGAGAGAATTGTTCTTAGAAGATGTTTTGGTCAGGGCAGAGATGTGCGCTGTTTGTTAGTTCTCCTCAGGAAGAGTCCATTGTCCATTCAGTGATAGAAATTGTTTTGGTGGGAAAAGACATGGGAAGGGGGGGGGGGGGGGCAAAAGGCAATTTACCAGATT
>JAPEKM010000014.1:10131473-10141765 GCA_027575975.1 Cathorops multiradiatus
TCATAGTTTCATAGAATTAATGAATGATTATTACATTGAATCATAATTAATAATAGGAATTATAAATTTCTCTAACAATAGTAAGGAACTGCAGGCAGATGGTCAAGGTTGCATTTCGGTATCCAATCCCATTCAGCCAGTCAGAAAAAGAAACTTTCGTCGAGTCAAAAAACCAAGTCCGAGTCCAAGTCCGGTCTCGAGTCCCCAGATTTCGAGTCAAGTTCGAGAACCAACCGCACCATTTGACGCTGGCTGTTGCTGCCTTTATGTGAAACCGTCTCTGCTCGAGGTTGTCCCCGTCGTCTCCTCGATAGTTCTTCTACATATGGAACACACTGCAGTGCATTTTTTTGCCCAGTGCACGAGAAGTCTGTATAATCAAAGCGGACATTCCTCTCTAGGCAAAATCGGAAAAAATCAGAGTCCTCGTCTCCAATTTACGAGTCCAAGTCATCAGTGCTCAAGTCACAAGTCGGACTCAAGTACTACAAGCCTGGCGCGCACACATACCCAGAACAGTAGGCAGCTATGCTACAGCGCCTGGGGAGCAGTTAGGGATTAGGTGCCTTTCTCAAGAGCACTTCAGCCATGATACAGAGAGAAGGGAAAGCACTGTTCAGTCACTCAACTCCCGTCACGTTTTTCCTGCTGGTCTTGGGAATCGAACCTGTGACCCTTTGGGCCCAAGGTTGCTTTTCTAACCTCCAGCCCATGGCATGCATTATTAGTACATGCTAGTTCAAAGAGGCTGACCTAGACATCTTTTTTAATGCTACCAAGGCCGAAAAACCTCCAAGATGCTGCTCTATGCATTGCATCCTACATTTCATCATTAAAGGAGATTCGCAGAACCCTTATTTTTAAATACATTTCTGAGTGGATAGTATTTCCATCCTTGACTCTTGTATGCTGCATAAATGGGAATTTTAAAAAATATATATTTTGGAGAATTAAAATCAACCGCAAAATTGGGATTCGAGCTGCCCCGCCGAGCCAGCCAGCCCTGAGTGCGTGACGTCACACCGGTAACCAGCTTTAAGGCCGAGGCCTTTTACAGCTATAGACCAAAGTCATATAAATAATTCATGGCAAAAGTAAGAAATACCGTTACCGACTTGCTCAACTAATTCTGGTTTGACTTCATTGATTGTGGGTTGACTCATTAAAACAGGATGGGTGTTATAACTTGTGCAACATCCATGTACATGCATGCATTTTCACTGATAAAATGTAAAAGGCTAATTCAATAATCAGATGAACTCAATCACTTTCTGAAGCAAATTAAATCATCTTATACCGGTAACTTAAACACACAATACAAGTTACATGTATTAATCTAAATGCAAGCAAGCAACGTGTGGTGTTGTTTTGTATCCAAATGAGAGTCGCATCTTACCCGTCTGTGTTCTCGCTTCTTAAAGGCCGACCTTGTGGCCGATTGTTTTGAAGCAATCTGACTTTCAGTTGTTCATTCACTTCTTCCACATAAGGGTGAGATATTACTGCTGAGGCGAGCATATCCAGCAAAGAAATCAGACGGCTGGGGCCACTCATTCTCCACACTGTATTACTCCGCCATTACTGCTCAGCTCAGGCAATTACTAAAACTCGGAACGGGACCTGAGCGATAATATGTCCTGTTCCTTCCCAGGTTTTAGTAACAACCCTTGGCTCACACTCCGGAAGAACTGGTGCAACTGAAATTACTTTCCTTTTCTTATAGTTTTCTTTTCCTTTAATTGTTGGTACTGCACCCTCTTTCAATACGGACTTGTAGCCAACGCTCCTCAACAGATCAGAGGTCTCATACGAGTCTTCAGTAAAATGTGCAGAGCAGAGGAGAAACCACTTTATAGGCACCCAATGTGCCCGTGAACTTCTCGCAGAACGCATCCAAATCTTTGCAGTTTGAAAGTTCTTGGGCCATGAATGCAACGTAAATCCACCCTCTGTCGTGTTGCTGCACCCGCCAAAAACATATCTACATGGCATGGCGATAAATGAGCTGAAAATGGAGGATCGGAGTTGCACTCAGCTCTGTGTTTTAGTATAGCGGAAATGGCGATGAGACCGATAGACTTCCTGCTGTGACGTTATGGACATCAAGGTCATTCACTCAGACCGCTACCTATATAAATCACTTTAATCATAAAAATATCTATATTAGATTTATTGTTAACGCTTAAAACTATTCCTGTGCCATTCCTGAGGTCTCAAGGCATTATAAACAAAAAGTGAGGCCATGGTTCTGCATATCTCCTTTAAGGCTTTTTACAACCTCGGAAGAAGGCACAAATATGAAAGACCACTGAAGCGGTATTTACCTTCAACTAATCCATTTAGTAATCCATAATCCATTAGTTTGTTGATTTTGATCACATCTTTTTTTACATTATTGAAAGTTACTCTTTTATCCTGTTTGCTAAAAATCATGAGGTAATGTATTGTTGACTATACCTTACGTCCTTTTGCATGAGCTTTTTCAATGATGTCTTTAACTTCATCTGCATAATCAGTAGCAGGGTCTTCGTGGTCTTCCCTGTATTTCCCTCTGTAGATGTCTGGACTTGGGGCCTAATAAAACAATGATATGAAGATGGGAGCTACTTTTGAATTCATCAACCCAGAGTTTTCTAAACATTGCCAACTTTTAGGAAACCAGCAGTTTGAGACAGAGAGCAGTTCTTTTAGGAAAAAGAAAAGAGGCAAAGAGGTAATTTTACAGGATACTAAATATTTGTTTGAAAAAAAGTTTTCTACTCAAATAATTTCAATAAATTATTTCTATTTCAATAAATTACAATTGTCAGTGGGACATTCTGGAATATAAGTTTAAAAAGACAGTAAAGAGGAATATGACATTTCACTTACGTCCACTTAATTTCTCTTTAACTCCAGAAAATATAAACTGATAAGAGTAAAGTCATATATATATAGTAGAATAAAAAAGAGCGAAGCGGGACAACCAATGACTGTTATTAAAAATTATATTTCCAGTACGTTTTGTCCGAAACGTACTGGAAATATAATTTTTAATAACAGTCATTGGTAGTCCCGCTTCGCTCTTTTTTATTCTACCATATGTATATTTTACGTTACAGACTGTGAATCCTTATGGATCCTTTTGACTGCGCCTAGCCGCTGGCCTCAAGCATTTGGACTGTTTTATGCTTGGTGTATATATAATGTGTGTGTGTGTGTGTATAGCCAACAAACTGCCTGCAAAATAGTTACAAACCCTGTGAGTTCAGTTATACTTTTATATAACATTTTATGTACAAAAATAAATTAACATTGAAAAGAAGGGAAATCAAAATGAACAACTTTAAAGTTTCAGTATGTATTTTTTAAAATATCGAAACTGATGATTCCAATCAGAGTTTGAAAAAAATGAAAAAAAAAAAAAAAAATTAGATACTACCCACAATATCTCAGAAATTTATCATTATTATTATTATTATTATTAGTAGTAGTAGTATCATCCATCCATCTATTATCTGTAGTCGCTTATCTTGTACAGGGTCATGGGCAAACTGAAGCCTATCCCAGCTGAATATGGGTGAGAGGCAGGGAACACCCTGGACAAGTCTCCAGGTCATCGCAGGGCTGACACACACAGACAAACAACCATTCACACTCACATTCACACCTACAGTCAATTTAGAGCCACCAATTAACCTAACCTGCATGCCTTTTGACTGTGGGGGAAACCGGAGCACCCGGAGGAAACCCACGCAGATACGGGGAGAACATGCAAACTCTACACAGAAAGGCCCTCGCAGGCCGCTGGGCTCAAACCCAGGACCTTCTTGCTGTGAGGCGCCAGTGAGGCACCACTATGCCGCCCCCAGTTTGTTCCATTTGCATGCTAATAATCCATTTGCATGGTTTTGGAAAATCTGAAATACTAGTTATTAATTAAATTGACTTTCTTAACAGGGCACATAATGTCATGAAAAAATATGCTGGAGTTAATACTTCAATTGTATAATTATCTGAGTATTTTATTGTATATAATCATCTACTTGTATTAAATTAAAGATGTAGAAAACAACTGAATTAAAACAGAAAACCTAAATGACTGCAGGTATGCTTCACATGTTCCTTGTCTGTGCACAGCTGGAGTCAGAGGGTTTGCTGTGTTGGGTGCTGGCAGCAGCATTGGGTCTCTCTCTGGTCTTCTCATTTGTGCTTGTTCCTCTGCAGTGCTTTCACCTGAGCCGAGCCTATGGAATCTTTTTACTGCTCTTCTATGTTGCCTTTCTCATCATTGCACTCCTTACAGAGTTTGGAAAGATCCAAATGTAAACCTAGCACTTAAACTGGTTGTAAATTGTTTGGTTTAAACAAGGTAGAATAAGTCAACAGATTCAATTCATGTTTTCATTTAAAATAGTTTAAAATGAAATATTAAAACATGCTATTTACAGTAATTTACAGTATGCTGCCAGAGCTAATCTGATTTAAATTTAGTTAATTACTATGGACTGTGGTGACAGGAAGTGCTTGATTTTGAAGAAGTGAAGGTGTTCACCGTGAAGTGAACCGTTCAGTGTGTTTGTGCTAGCTTGAGTATGAAGTCCAAGATGAAAAGGGCCACCTGCCTTTTTGTTTTCTTTGTAAGCTGCAGCATAATAGCCAGTAAAATGTTCAGTTTGAATGCCATCTGTCTTCGCAATTTTCCAATGCTTCCACTATACAATACTGGCTGCATGTATGCAGGAAGGTTACTAAACTGCAGACTTTTGCAATGGTGTAAAAGCAGTAATTTTTTTTTAAAGTCAAAATCCCATGTTCTTTTTAAGCAGTGTGACTGTTGAGTCTGGATGATTGAGTTTTATTTTAATAAACACAATCCTTGTTTGGAAAAATAATGTGGTGGTTTTTTTTCCCCATTATTATATGACCATACTGACTTGCATGCCTTTTGCTTGTTTACTTGCATTCATTTATAATCTCTAAAACTGTAGCAGATGGTCAGTTACCACTGCCTATAGTTTTTGACATTTTTATGTACTGAGGAAAACTGAAAACTCATTTAAATAAATGAATTAATTTGATAAAATTTAATTTGCTTATTTAATACATTGAATACATTTGTATAAATGATAAATGTTACCAATTGATTCTGAAAAGACAATTTTCAAGTGCACATTCATTGAAGCAGTTGTGGCTTGAAGTCTTGGTGTCTGTCATCGAGGTAACTGGAGGTTCAAGCAGAATTTGGCAGGTGGTTTAACTCTAATAGTGACTAAGGAGGAGGTTACAGTTTCAAATTGTACCACACAGAGAAAAAAAAAATACATAATTGTATGCATATTGCACTGAGTACAAGCAGGGACTCCAGCAACTAACTATGACAGCATAACTAAAAGAGGATAGCCAGAAGGTAACACAGGCATGAGGGAGCCCCGGGACATAAAGCAGCCAGCAACTATACCATCAACAAACTTGAGTGAGCAAGCACCATACATCCCAGTTTACCAAAACATATTGTCTGAGGACCCTCCAGATCTACACCTTTACCTCAAAAACATCATTAACAAAAGGCTTGACTAAACAGATATGTTTTTAGCCGAGACTTAAACGTTGAGACTGTGTCTGATTCCCGAACACTACTTGGAAGGCTGTTCCATAACTGTGGGGCTTTGTAAGAAAAGGCTCTGCCCCCTGATGTAGCCTTCACTATACGAGGTACCAGCAGATAGCCTGCACCTTTTGATCTAAGTAGGTGTGGTGGGTCATAGAGGAGCAGAAGTTCACTCAGGTACTGTGGTGTGAGACCATTCAGTGCTTTAAAGGTCAATAGTAGTACTTTATAATCAGTATGAAATTTGATTGAAGAAGAGATCACAGGACAGAAACTGCAAATGTTAGGATCACCAACGTCAGTCAACTCTGGAGCTATTGATATCTTTATCCTCCTAAAGCTAAATATAAGCATACCATTTTACTTAATTAAATTCATAGCATTTGGCAGATGCCCTTATCCAGACCTACTTACATACATATCTGAGCAGTTGAAGGCCTTGCTCTAGGGCCCAACAGTGGTAGCTTGGCAGTACTGTGATTTGACCTTACTTTGATTCTAATCAGAAATGCAATGCCTTAACCACTGAGCTACCACTGCCCATGGACAAACATGTGGGCATATCAGGAAGCACACTGAACCAGTTTAAGTACTATCTATCTGACTGCTTTCAGTCTGACATTCTCAGGGGATTTGGTGCCTATAAAAACAAAGTGTCTCACAAGGCCCTGTTCTGGGCCAGCCTTTGTTCTGCATTTACATGCTGCCTCTACCTGATAAGACTGAGTTCACATTGATCCTCTCTGCTTGCTTGCTAAGGGACATTAAAATATGGATGCAACTTTATGAAACTCAACTGTTCAAAACCAGAGGTTATTCTGAGTGGGACAGACTCATCAATTAGTAAATCAAAGAAAATAAACCAAGACATAAAGAATACTCTAGTATCACAATCCTCTCTGGTTTGGAAGCTTGCTGTCTTGTTTTACAGCTAGCTCTCATTTCTGTCACAATATAGACAAAACTTCCTTTTTTAAATCCCCATGATATTGCTAAAACTAGACCACATTATAATTGCCTCATGCTTTTGTTACTTCCAGATTAGATTACTGTAATGCATTGCTTTTTGGTCTTCCAGCTAATGTTATTATCAGCTCCAATACTGCATGTACAAAACTATGCTGCATGCATTCTCCCACATACCTCCCCACAACAACACATAATTCCTATTCTACTTAAGTTAGCTTCACACTCCTATTACCTTTGTGACCTTATTCAGTCCAACAAATCCTCCTGTTCACTTCACATAGCCAGCCTATTTATGGTGCATCAACCTTATAATAGACCTTATCACAATAGGTGGCAGTGTCTTTTTTCCCCAGTGTTCCCCAACTTTGTAACACTGTGCCTGATGAGCTCAAAAATGCACATAGTCTCTTAAAGGCTGTTAAAGTACATTTTTAGAAATGTACTTAACAGCAGTAGATACAGTCCACTCTGCTTTCTGTTACTACAATAATCTGACATGCTATGTGCTATTGCCTTGACATGTTGTGCGTTTTTATGTTGTATTGAATCTATTTTGTTTTTATGTGCTGCATTCTTGCTTCTTTTTAGCAGTTTAATCCTGTAGTTCTTTGGGTTTAGAAAAGAACATTATAAACACATTTATTATTATTATTATTATTATTATTATTAGTAGTAGTAGTAGTAGTAGTAGTAGTAGTATCCAAAGATCTTTAAAGGATTTTTTTTTTTTAAGAAACAACTTTGTGTGTTATATTGGCTCAATATTGGCTCACAAATTCCAGAATTTCATCAATGTACAAGATCCAATAGACTGAGTCTATGTGAATATTACTATGAGTAGAGCTGGATAGAGGTCAGAGCTCCTTCATCATAAGCTTTGGGATAGCTTTAGCACTGTGGAAGAGGCATATTTCTGACTCACATAATGTAGATATAAGTCTCTTCCTGCCATATGTCTGTGGTGTTAAAGGTGCATCTGTTTCACATTAGCCTACCCTCCTGGGTTTCTGGTTATTCAACATACATATTTTTAATCAGAGCCATATTCCCAACAGGAGGGGAAAAGCAAGTTCATGTAAAAGAGAAATATATAGTATAGTGACCAGTGTCATGTATGTAGCTACATGGGCAAGTCTGATTCACTGAGGCAATGTGCAGAATTTTATAATGCCCAGGGACTGTTTACTCTTACTAACTCAATAAGAATAAGAAGAATAATTATTTTAAAACAACTAACATATTTTAGTTACAGAATGACAAACTCTTCAATTCATGGAATACAACTTAATGTCACGAAAGAAGCTATACTTCCTGGATGTGTTTTTCCAACATTTATATTACTAATATTTTTCACCTTGAAACTCACAACCTACTTCAGCCATTTGTTGCAAGTTTAACACATAGTAAAGGCTTGCTTTCCCCTAATGTCTGACTCAGTGTTTTGCTTAAGCATAGAATGTTAAACAGTTACTCTCTTAACCTGTGTTTTTTATTTTGGTTAAAAGTACGGTACTTGTTTTAAAGCAGAAACAAAGAAAACATGATGTGCTTGACTCAATCTTTGAACATCACATTTACTAAATTCAGTTCAGTTTAAAGATAAAGTGAAAGAAAAATGCTTAAAATAACAGTTTTTGAATCTGTCCATTGTCTATATCACTTATCCTACTAAAGGTCATGAGTGAGCGATTTTTGGTGAGAAGCAGGGTATACCCAGGATAGGTTGCCAATCATTCATTGGGCTAACACAGAAAGACAAGCAATCATTCACATTCATGGGTAATTTAAAGTAGACAGTTGACCTAGTCCACAAATCTTTGGACTGTAAGAGGAAACCAGAGTACCTGGAGGAAGCCCATGTCGGCACAGTGAGAACATGCAAACTCCACATAGAAAGGCCCCAGCTGACCAGCAGGTTTGAACCCAGAACCTGCTTGCTGTGAGGTGACAGTGCTAACCAATGCAACACAATGCCACCCTAGTTTATGAATATTAAACAAACATTTTTATTCCCTCTAACATTACCTATCACTTATTTGCACACTCATACCTGTATATGCACCCAAGCTTGCTAAGGGGTTTTGTGTGTAAATTTACATTTTCTTTAATACAGCTGTATGGGGTTAAGAGTATATCCAGTATATGATAATTAAGCCTATGTAATACCTTATTTTAGCAATGACATATGAAAACATTTTACAAAGTTAAGAGCTTATTAACTAAAACAAGCAAATCACTTAATTTGTCACATTGGGCTCTGGTCCAGAAATGGCAGCCTGACAGAGCTGTATGAAATTTTAATTTGGTTTTGAGACAGTGCTGAGGCTTCTTCTGACAGCTCAAAATAGCAGTCTCCTTTGTTTCTACTTAGTATTTCCTGTTACAATTTAAGGGTGAACTACTGATGGGATCCAGATGCAAGTTAAAAGGGCCTCATCTTTCTCATTTATTTGAATCCCCCCCCAGCCCCATGCTCAAATATCAGAAGTGTAAACAGCTCCCACTTCGAACTTACCATGTTACCAAAACAGATGATGACATTTGCTTGCCCTCAGGAGCTAACTTTTTCTACATTCAATTTTATGTCAATTAATGATCAACATAACTTCCCTGTACCTCTTGTTCATTCAATATAATGCATTCATACAATATTCCCTCATCCACTCTTCAGCAACTGTAGAGCAAAAACTTTGATGCCCTGTTTTTTTAAAGGATGTATAAACTGGAGTGAAGTTTAGCCTTTTTGATGTTCAAGTCAGTATTTTCCCCTCCTGCACACATGGAAATGAAGAAGCACTCAGTGGGGCAGGAATAAAAACATTACATAAACTTGTTTCAAAGACATTTTTTACTTTCAACTTAATGATGTTGATTACCATGATGCAGTGGTCTTTAATGGAGAACCCTGATTCCAAAAAAGTTGGGAAGCTGTGTGAAATGTAAATGAAAACATTGAATACAATACAAAGATAAGATATTTATTCAAACTGTTTTTTTTCAAGATATTTTCAAACTGAAATTTGTTCAAAGTGATAAACATTATTGTTTTTTTTTTGTAAATATGGACTATTTCTGAATTTTATGCCTAGAACACATTCCAAAAAGCTAGGACAGGGGCAAGAAATACTGGGAAAGTCATGGAATGCTCAACAAACACCAATTTGAAATATTCCACAGGTAAACAGGTTAATCGGTCATTGGAAAGGTCCAGGCATTCACAAGCAAGGATGGGGAAAGGTTCACCACTTTGTGAAAAACTGAATGGGCAAATAGTCGACCAACAACATCTCTCAGCATATAATTGCAAGGAATTTAAGAATTTCCCCATCAATAATCCATAATATTATCAAAAGATTCGGAGAATCCAGAGAAATCTCTTCATGTAAGGGGAAAGGCTGAAAACAAACACCTGTAACCTTCAATTCTTCAACCAGCACTGCATTAAAAACCAACATGACTGTACTGATTGTACATGATTGCACATTACTACATGGGCTCAGGAACACTTTGGAAAACTCGTCTCGTCTCATCTTCTTCCGCTTATCCGGGGCCAGGTCGCGGAGGCAGCAGTCTGAGCATGGAAGCCCAAACTTCTCTTTCCCCAGACACCTTGGCCAGCTCCTCGGGAAGAATACTGAGGCGTTCCCAGGCCAGCTGAGAGACATAGTCCCTCCAGCATGTCCTGGGTCTTCCCCGGGGCCTCCTCCCGGGGGGACATGCCTGGAATACCTCC
>JAPEKM010000014.1:10197490-10207521 GCA_027575975.1 Cathorops multiradiatus
GGATCAATATATAGTAGTAGCTTGTCCATCAATATCTTGCTATATATTTTCAAATATATGAGTATGTTTCTCATATACTGAGATATATTTTCTAATGTATTGCAGCATAAGTTCTAGTATATTGCAATATACTTCTGTTTCATAAGGGAAAAGTTCCCTATGGCTTTTCGGGAACAACAACTGTATTATTTCTTCTTTAGTTTGAGTGTCCTGCATCACTCAATATAGCCTATCCTTAATAATACAAAAATACAGAAAGGAACACAATGTTAGGATGGAGGGGTTGGACATCAGTTACTTTCACTTGGTCAAAAGCATGTCTCAGAGACTTGTCACACACCTGCTCCAATGGAAATCCCCTAAGGGATTCCCCAGAGAGAGAGGCACACCCTCCTCACTCTCCATGTCATCATGACACAGAGCTGACATGGATGGCCCTGGGACCACCTCCCCAGCTAACATTTCAGGGGGATTCCCCCATGATGTACTACCACAGGAGCCACACACTTCTAACTGTTTTATTAATGTTTTAGACCCCAGCCAATCTGTTCCAAGGATAAGTGGATGGGTGAGGCTCAGACTAACCACCACCTCCACATTATTCTTTTCTCCCAAGAATTGAATTATGACAGGCATTTGCAGATATTTGTGGCTAACACCATGCAAACATCTGACCTTCACCAACTTTGAATTTCCCAGTGCCCCACACTCAATCAGGTTTGATGCATGGGTGTCTGAATACAACCAGAATCCACCAAAGCCTGATGTGTAACCCCTTGAATGCTCACAGAGAGTCTGTATGTTCCTGTCCAATCAGGTGGAAGCCTGCAGTGCTTCAGAAATGCAAATCAGTAGCCCCAACTCCTTGCAGAAGTGCTGATTTTGGGAAGTCTCCACCTTACCTCAGTGCCTGATACCTGCCTGAGTTCGCTTCCTATTCTTGTGGGCATGGATGAGTCCACCTGTAAAGGAGGATGGGGGGGGGGGTTAATGGCAGTACAGACACAGAAGGAAAGGGAGAGAAGAAACATGGGCACAGACACAAATGTGGGGAGCGGATTTCAGGGGAATTGTCCCACCTTCTGTGGGGCTGGGGTAGGGGAGGGGCAAGGAGTACAAGAGGGAGAAAGTGAAAGAGGGAGAGAAGCTGTGGAAGCAGCTGCCCCTGGAAATGCTCTCAAGTGGTCCTTAGCCAGCCAGACTGCCTCTTCCAGCTATGCCACTTGATGCCACTGGATCCATGCTGATGTCTTTCTCGGCAGTTGGACAACTGCTTTGGTGTCACTTGCTCGATGATGGATTTGACATTGCACTTGCCTGCCAGCAGCCACTGTTAGCAGGCATCCTGGAGCTGTTGCACAAAAATGCAAATGGCTAGGTGACTTTGCTGTATGCCAGCAAGCAGAAGTGCTGGTGCTGCTCTTCTGGGCCATCCAACCCACCACAGTATGGCCTGCTTCAGGTTGAGGTACTCCAGCATGCTGGTGGCTGGCGGCTGCTGAGCCATGAGCTGGGCTTCCCTTGACAGGATTGGCAATAGACAAGCTACCCACCATGAGGTTGGCCATGAGCTCACTTCCGTGACACACTCAAACAACTTGAGGAAGGCTTTCAGGGTCATGCTCTGGCCCTATCTTGACCAGCTGGATGGGCATGCTGGCCACAGGGATGACCACTGGAGCGCCCATTGCCTGGACCCAGCTCTGGATCACCTGGGCCTCAAGCAGGGCCTGTAAGTGCTGCCGCTGATCCACAGACAGTGGCTTGGTGCTGGTGCTGGAGGTCATTGATGAGTGCCTGGAGGAGCTTTCTGACTGGTTTGGACTCCATGGTGGCGTTCATTCCTCAGTTCCAGATTTCAGCACCAGTGTAACAACTTTGTGGGAGTGGGTAATGAGGAACTGGAGACAGGCACTGCAATTCAAGGTACAGTTTAACTTTTATTCACACTATTCAGTGACTTTTATGATTATATAGGCACACTAGAAATACACACATGCAATGGGGTGACACAGCTCTCTCTCTCATTCCTGGTTGTCTGAAAGACACACAGAGACACACATTAATAGACAGCCAGTAATTAGACACAGGTGTACCTTGTCACATGTTATCTGCTGGTTCAACCTGTCTCCTCACTGTTCACAGCCAATGCACGATCACACCCTCACTGCCATCATTCAGAATGATATGCAAAACCAAGGCAACACACGATAAAAATTAATACATGATGCAGAATGAATAGTACACAATTCAGACTGAACAATCTATGATTCTGAATGACTTAGCCAAAAATAATGTTTGCCAATAAAAGCTGCTTTAATGTAATCAATCTCAATTTCTTTACTGTATATAATTGTTTACTATAACTGTGATCATTCATAAATCAATTAATTATTACCTTTAATACAATCAACTTAATTTGCTTCAGTGGATTTTCCACTGGAGCAGGGGTGGAACCAAGTGAAAGTGGTTGATGGTCAAAACCTCCAGCCTAATGTTGCACTTTCCTTCCGATATTTTTTCTATTATTAAAGATAGGCTATATTGAGTGATGCAGGACACTCAGACTAAGCAAGAGATGACACATTTTTTGGTCCCAAAGAGTCATATGGAATGTTTATTCCATGCTGTTCATCATGATCCCATGGCTGGGCAATTAGGTCAGAACAAAACACTAAACCATCTCATGGCTTGTTTCCATTGGCCAATATTTGTAGGTGATGTGTGGCTTGTCGCAAATGCCAGCTGGTAAACTGAGCAGCCATGCCAACAGCACCATTGCACCCATTTCCATTAATTGAGATCCCATTTGACAGAATTGGCAGGAATCTTGTCGGGCCATTAGATCGAGCTGCACGTGGGTATCGCTTTGTGGTAGCCATAGTGGATTATGCAATGCGATACCCAGAAGCAGTGCCTCTCCCCAATATTTCTGCATGTACTGTTGCAGAGGCACTCTTCCACAATATCTCCTGAGTCAGGATTCCAAAATAAATCCTGACTGATCAAGGCATGACTTTTATATCACATACACAATGCAAATTGGACAAATTATTGTGAATTAAACCAATTTGTAAAAGTGTTTACTATCCACAAATGGACAGGCTAGTTGAACAATTTAACCAAACACTTAGAAATATGATTTGTAAGTTCATTCACAGGAATGCTAGAAACTGGGATAAGTGGTTAGAACCTCTGTTGTTTGCAGTGCATGAGGTCTCACAAGCTTCCACTGGGTATTCCCCATTTGAATTGCTGTATGGGCATAAACCCCATGATGTCTTAGATGTCATTAAAGAAAATTGGGAGGAGGGACCTTCTCAAAACAAAAAAGAAATTTAGTATGTTCTTGACCTGAGAGCAAAACTCCAGGCACTGAGTCACATAACCCAGGAGAATTTGCTGCAAGAATGTCAATCCTACCTGTAGAACAGAGGAATGTGGCTGAGAGAATTTGCACTGAGAGATAAAGTGCTCATTTTACTGCCCATGTCAAACTCAGAATTATTCACCAAGTGGCAAGGGCCCTTTGAGGTCACACAGTAAATTGGGGAAGTCAGCTATGAGGTCAGGTGCATGGGTAAGGACGATGCATGTCAAATTTACCACCTTAGTCTTCTGAAACCATGGAGACTGGTGGTTCCTGTGACTCTCGCGATGGTAGTTCCCAAGTGGGCAGAGCTGGTCCTCTGTGGAGATCACCTCTCACCATCCTAGACAGCACAGGTTATCAGATTGTAGGAGGAATTCTGTGATGTGTTTTCACCCCTCCCTGGTTGCACTGACCTCATAGCGTTCCACATCAAGATTCCTCTGGGGTGCAGATGCCCATATTGGCTCGCCAAGCACAAGAAAACACTGATTCTGGGTGAACTCAAGACAATTCTTGACATGGGAATAATTGAGGAGTAACACAGCAACTGGATCAGCCCAGTGGTCTTAGTTCCCAAGACCGACAGCTAACTTTTATTTGATACTGGATTTAACAAAGGGGTACTGGCAGATCCCCTTGACTCCATTATCACATGAAAAATGGCCTTTTACACTCTGGTTTACACCAACTTCTCTGTTTAGGTTGTTTGGGGCCCCAGCAACATTTCAGCATCTCATGGACTAAATCCTTCATCCCCACAATGCATATGCCACTGCCTATTTAGATAACACCATTTGTCAAGAGCCAGCTGGGAACATCCAGGTCCTGAGCTGATCTTTTACTCCATTCCCTGGTTTTCCCTGAGCCTTCCCTGAGCTGCAGCCAGTACTTCTGTCTCTCATCAGCTCATCCATGGCTCTACATTATACCACTTGGAGATTCACTTGGTGTGGGATTGTTTTCGCCTCACACTATGTTCCTTCGCCTTTTGTTCCTTCAGTTTTGGTTCAGACTCTGTTACTTTGCTACTCTGCTCTGTGCTTTGAGATTACTCTGCTCCCCCTTTTTGGATTACTTTTCTTGTTCATTTTTTGGACCTATGAGTGCATTTCTCCTGCCGTGGGGGTGCTATGGACTCTTTACTTTTGTTTTGTGCTATGAGCTCTTTTTTCCAACTGTGTGGTTGCATTCAGGACTCAGTGACTTTTTTCCCTGCTTCTGCACTCATCTGGGACTCCCAATCTTCCTATTTTGTGCTAGCTCCTGTTTCACTAAATTTCTGTTCTGGATTTTTCACTGGCTGCTGCTCTCCTCTTCCTGTGCCTCATGCTTCAAGAAGTAAAGACATTTTCTACTCCACTACCATGCATGTGAGTCTGCTTTTGGGTCTAGTCAGCACCTATGGCTATTTGGCTCAAGACAGAACAATCCTGCCAAAAAGAATGGACCCAGCGGACTTAGAAACAGTCAGAGCAACATTGACAAAACAAGGGTCTATTCTGGGTTACCATCAGCAAGAGATTGCAGCTGTCCACCAGAGCATGACGGCCATCACAGACACATTACAGACATTACATAACTCTCTTTTCAAATGGAAAGCCTTCAGAATGCGATCTCCAGTCAACCGGCAAATGCACCAGTCAGCTCACCCATTACTCCAACAGTTGTTCTGGCTCCACAACTCCAACGAGAGCCATGTCTGCCTGTCCCACAGCCTTACAATGGGGAGCCTGGGCCCTGCCACTCATTCCTTTCCCAGTGCTCCTTGTCAATGGAACTCCAGCCCTCCACTTTCCCTTCCAAGAGCTGTCAAGTTGCTTATGTTATCATACTTCTGACTGGAAGGGCTTGGGAGTGGGGAAGATCAGTCTGGGATGCTAGGGCCCCCTGCTGTTCGAGTTACAAGGAATTCACTGAAGAGATGCAAAACATTTTGACCTGTCATCCAAGGGCAAGGAGGCAGCTAGGTGATTAATGAGGCTCAAGCAAGGCAGCTGGCTGGTTTACAACTATGCTGTATGAGTTTTGTACCTTGGCTACAGCTGTGGACTGGAATGCCAGAGCCCTGTATGATGCATTTTTTATGGACTAAATAGCTCTGTATTGGATGAGATCATCCCTCACAACTTCCTCGAGAATCTGGATGGCCTTGTGGACCTAGCTGGTCGGGTGGATACCCAGTTATACCAATGCAACCTGAGAAGGAGGCTCAGGTTTGAAGGTTGCGAAAGGTCACCGTTTCCTCATATGAGGCTGCCACTTCCCCTGAACTGGAGCTCATGCAGTTAGGCAGAACCCGGGTCACTCCCGAGGAGATAAGATGCTGCCATGAGACCAGGTCCTGCTTTTACTGTAGCAAACCCGGACATTTCATCTCTCATTGCCTGTTAAAAGGGCCTGCCCACCAGTAGCATCAAGGGTGTGGGTGGGTATACTGACACAGTTCTCCCCTGCTGAGAGACCAGTGCTTCCTTCATTTCTCCCTAATAAATTTTGTAGGGTTTGTTCTGATACTAAAATAGGAATTTTCACTGGGTTTTTTTTTTTGCCAGTTGTTAGGCTTACTAGAGCTGTCATTGGAATTAGCCGCACTTGTGCCAAGAATCATATTGTCTTGGAAAAAATGTACCTGACTTGCGGAGGTGTCAGGCATAATTTACTTGCACAAGTGTAAGTTAATCCAGTGTCCACTAACATGGGTTAACATTAGCCTACCCTTTACTTGAATCAGCAGTGTTGGTTCTTCATCAGCTCCAATAGATATTAATGCAAGCTGTCCCTCCCGAATAGGATTCTCTGGGCACTCTTGTATCCTCAATTTGGCCCTAGTGAGGAATTTACTGGACCAGGGTTTTGATATTAAGGATATTGGCAGGGTACCACTTCCCTTTGTCCTTTGGGGCCTTGTCATAGATTTGTAGGACAATATTTTCTGTTGTGGCCAGATGACATTCTGTTGTGGCCCCCAGCAGACACCAGGTGGACCACTTGGAGGGGGCCTGCCTCCCCTCTTCTGATTGTTTGGCTTAAACATGCCTCTCTCTCTGTTCTGTGGTCCTGGTTGTTGAGGGTAGACATTAATGTCTGAGGCTGCTGGTCCTGTTAGAGCAGTCTGTACCATTGTGCTAGGAGGGACTCTGTTAGGAGGTGTTGACTTTGGTCCTTGGGGTGCTTGTACCACATTTTCACTTGCTACTGATGCCTGAACCTTCTCATTCCTTTTCTTTTTTTTCCAGTTAGTTCTCTGAGCTGTAATTGTGCCAATTTTCTCAATACTTCTTTTTCTTGTTATCCAAGTTTCTGCTCATTTTTCCTGTTCTTGTCCACAACATGGACTACATGTTCACAGAACTCTTCAGGACTTTTGCTGTTTCATCTCACCATATCCTCCAGTTTATTTATTACTGGTTCTGGAAGCCCCTCTATGATAGATTTGCAGAACGGTCTTTTCTCCATGCTCTCATGGAAGGTGGTCACATTTCTCTGCTTCTCCTCTCTCTTATCTTCCCTGCTTTGCTCCTCTTGCCTCATCTGTCTACTGTCTATACTTTTGAGAGACTCTCTCCGCACTGCTCTCCAAACTAAAAAATCATGGAATTGATAAACTGGTCTCTTAACGAAACTGACAGTTTTCTCAACAAGAAGCCTGGGTTTGGGGGAACCCGCCTGTCCTGCTGGAACGTCCGCGGCTGGCTACACAATGGATGCGTGGGAGCAGTGGTGGGTCGTGTGCCTGGCGATTCTTTCTGTGGAGGACATTGAAGACATCTACCTATTCGGAACCATGATGACAGGACCTTTGCTGATTTGATTAGGCATTGCCCTGGTTTATCGAGGAAAATCAGACAACGGTGACAGCTGTTCAAAGCCGCATAAAGCTGCCCGATATGATTGAAGCAGTGGGCAGAGCTGTCGGCACTCATACTGCGGCTATTCAGAACTTGAACCACAATATGGATGACATCATGGAGAAGCTTTCGACTTTGCAAAAAAAAAGTATTTCAGAGACCAAATTGGACAAAACGGATAGAATGGACAGAACTGGATGAACAGAGCGGACGTGCAAAAAATGCGTCTGCTCACTCCAAGACCAAACAATCCCAATCTTATCTATTTTCAGTTCCCTGAGATATAACCAGCCTTGGACAAGGCCGTTGCTGGGACAACATCTCCCCGTGAAGGTCACTGCTGCGAGACACTCTCGCATTCCTCGCATTCCTTCCCCCACTTCCTGCGGTTGGCACTTTCACCCCCAGTATGACAAGTGGGTGCGTGACCAGCGCCCTCATGGCTGCAGGAGCGGACGGCTGCTTGCTTGCGCCGGGTTACCTCTACCTCCTCCCCTCCCTCACTAAACACTTTAGAAGTTGTACAGTTTGTTTCTGAAATGGTATGGGAGACTAGTTTAATTTCACACTCAAATGTCCATTATATTCTGATTTAAAGTATCTTTATCCAAAAATGTGTAACTGGCTGCTGAAACATTTGCTTATCCATGGAAATTGATTCTCCCCTGCAACCTGGTATTTGCATTCATATTTTTGCCGTTTGGTATTGGTTTTAGTGGCCATGATAAATGACTGCTTGTAAAAAATGTCGGACAACCTGGGTGAATCCTGCATTACAGAAGTGACTGTCGTTCTGTTCATTGATTGGTTAAAAATCAGTTGATGTCAGCAGTGTTTCTCATACGATTCTGATTGGACATAATCAGGAGTATTTTTAACTTGGCACTAGGGAGTTCCCAAAACTGGGGAGTTATCCAGTTTTTAACAAATACAATCGGGAGGCGGGAGACAGAGGCTAAAATCGGGAGCCTCCCGCTGAAATTGGGAGGGTTGGCAAGTATACACATCTCAATTTATATCTGTTATTTGGAGATAATAGAATATAACTCATTATGTTTCAATTACCATATCTATGACTACCTAATCATATCAAATAACTTCATGAACTAAATTTATGATTTCTCAACATTGCAAAATGCAGCAAGTTGTGTTTTCCATCATCAGGAATTCATTTTTTACAGGTCCATAGTTATTTTTAAAGTTACTTATATATTTTCTAGCACTAAAGAAAAATGAATTCAAAATTTAGGAAACAGTTTAAATCTATATCATATCATATGAAATGACAGTGTGTGGTGGAAATGACAGTGAAAGTTTTGTTCCTGGTTGTTTTTACTGAAATTGACAGTCAAAATGTTATAATCTATGTCTATCATTGTTTCTGTTATACACCATGCCCACCATGTTTTACGTAATTAAGCTGAGCTATATACAGTTGTGGTCAGAAGTTTACATCCACTCATCATGGGCATGAATGTCATGATAATTTTGGGCTGTTAATGAGTTCCTTGAACTGTTCTTTGTGCAGGGTGGAATTATTGTATAGCATACATCTTTAATGACTTAAAAAAATAAGAATTGAGTGCACAAGTTTGAAATTATTTTGGATTTTCTCTAATCCACACAGGGTCAAAATTATACCTACAGGCTCAAATACACACACACACACACACACACACACACACACACACACACACACACACACACACACACCACCACCACCACTAATATTTGTTGAAATGTCCCTTAGCAATTCGCACCTCAATCAAACACGCTTTTGGTAGCCATCTTCTGGCATAATTCTGGCTGGATATTTGACCACTCTTCTTGGTAGAATTGGTAGATTTCATTTAAATTGGTTGGTTTCTTGGCATGGACCCGGCTTTTAAGAGTAATCCACAAATTTTAAATAGGATTGAAGTTGGGGCTTTGGGAAGGCCATTCCAGAAGCTTAATGTTAGCCTGCTTTATCCATTCCAAAACCAGTTTTTGATGTGTGTTTGGGATCATTGTCCTGTTGGAACACCCAACTGTGTCCAAGTTTCAACTGTCTAGCTATTGATTTCATGTGAAGCTGAAGAATTTGGAGGTAGTCCTCCTTCATTATTACATCCACTTTGTGCAATGCACCAGTACTACTGACAGCAAAACAAACCTAGAACATGGTGCTACCATGCTTGACAGTTGGTAGAGTGTTCTTAGGTTTGAAAGCCTCACATTTTACTCCTCCAAACATACCTGTCATTGTGGCCAAATACAGTGGGTATGGAAAGTATTCAGACCCCTTTAATATTTTCACTCTTTGTTTCATTGCAGCCATTTGCTAAAATCAAAAAAGTTCATTTTATTTCTCATTAATGTATACTCAGCACCCCATCTTGACAGAAAAAAAAACAGAAATGTAGAAATTTTTGCAAATTTATTAAAAAAGAAAAACTGAAATATCACATGGTCATAAGTATTCAGACCCTTTGCTGTGACACTCATATTTAACTCACATGCTGTCCATTTCTTCTGATCCTCCTTGAGATGGTTCTACTCCTTCATTGGAGTCCAGCTGTGTTTAATTAAACTGATTGGACTTGATTAGGAAAGGCACACACCTGTCTATATAAGACCTTACAGCTCACAGTGCATGTCAGAGCAAATGAGAATCATGAGGTCGAAGGAACTGCCCAAGGAGCTCAGAGACAGAATTGTGGCAAGGCACAGATCTGGCCAAGGTTACAAAAGAATTTCTGCAGCACTCAAGGTTCCTAAGAGCACAGTGGCCTCCATAATCCTTAAATGGAAGAAGTTTGGGACGACCA
>JAPEKM010000014.1:10207621-10222306 GCA_027575975.1 Cathorops multiradiatus
TGCATGTCTTTGGACTGTAGGGGAAACCGGAGCACCCGGAGGAAACCCACGCGGACACGGGGAGAACATGCAAACTCTGCACAGAAAGGCCCTCGCTGGCCACGGGGCTTGAACCCGGACCTTCTTTCTGTGAGGCGACAGCGCTAACCACTACACCACCATGCCGCCCGTCAAAAGACATTTTGTGTGTAAATTTGAAGTGGGCATGTGCAAATGTATTTCCTCCAACTGTAAAAGTAATAGGATAACTTTATGGATATTACTCATGATTAACTGGGTTAAATTTGAGCCTTTTTTAAACTCATTGCCTTCAAAAGGTTGAACTCAGCCCAAGGATTTGGGATCTGTTTGACACTCCTGCATTTAAAAAGTTTCCATTATTTGTTCCAGAAATACGTGGTGCATTTGTTTGTTGTTCCCCAAGGGCCAACAGCTCAACTCTCTCTCTCTCTCTCTCTCTCTCTCTCTCTCTCTCTCTCTCTCCTTTCACATCAGACCTTTAAGGTCTCATTCTAGTAATATTCTAATAATAGCATTTAAAAAGTCATTCTGAGCAATGTTTCTTTCTGTAGTGGCATGACAAGCAAGATCTCAACAGAAATTTTAGAGACAGTTTCCATAGCAAGGTTGGCAGTGACGACAGTGATGATTTTTATTTGCCACAATTGTAGGCATGAAAGTTCACAATAAGGATCTGTGAAACACTCCAATGACTCTCACGAGTGATTTGACAATGTTCTTTACATAACATTTCTCATGGAAAAAGTCAGCCATTGTTATGTGAAAGCAGAAAGACCATTAATAATGAAAAAAACATCAAAGCAGGAAGCCAAATGGCTTTGACTTACTAAATGGAGCACTGAGCTCAAGTCCTACATCTTGAAATATTCATTTTAAAACCTCTTACTCATATCTTGAATAAGATTTTAGCAGACATATATTGATTATTATGTATGATTATAAGGGAAAGCAAAATCTTGAGCATTACCCATTATATCCTTGAAAATGTTGCATGACATCAAAGACAGACCTGTCTGAAACATTTTAGACATATACAGTTGCTTAAAAGGGTAAATGTTCTTTGAAGTTTTTTTATATAAAAACAAAGCTACATCTTATAGCCCTCTGATATTTTTTTCTTTTTTTTTCAGTTTGTTGTGCCTGATTATATCATGATGATTCTGACAAAAGTCCACATATGATGTAATAAACTCAATTCCAGTACTCAGAGGCAGCATTTTCTATTTAGTATTCTTCTTGTTTTTTCCCCCCTTTGGTTTATTTGACAGACAAATATATATTAAGAGCTCTTACTTTACTCTAGGCATTAATAACAAGTGCATGGACCTTAACTGCAAGTGGCAGAGAAACAACACCTTTTATGAAATATGGTCATCATTCATGCACCCAATGCACATTCTACATGGGATTCAATGTGCAGATCAGATTCTGCATCACATTAAATATATATTCATTGATACAGTGTCTCCTGGTTTACTATGGTTTCTCTGTTTGCTTGCTGCTACTCAGAGAGGTTCTGTTCATATATGATAATGTCTTAAGAAAATAGGTCACAATAAATGACTTAGAATTTTTTTTTCCTGTTCTGGACAATCAATATTTTGGGTGATTCAGAAAAGGATCTAATTGGTATTGGAGACATTTACACTATTTGAATGATGTTATAATTGGCAAGTTTATGGAGGAGAAAGAAATTTCCCCTGATATGTTATATATTCAGGAAACAGAGACACATTTTCAAACATGATAATCTGCATAAGAAAATCCCCAGTGTTAAATTATACATCATATTGTTTAGATTTGGGTCCACCTTGACCAGACTAAGAATTTAGCCAACACTGGGCATTTTTGACTGATCAGTTAGGTTTAAAAGAAAGTTGTCAGGACTTTCAGCTTAAATTTTCTGTGGCTCCCAACTGCGTCGTCACTTGCACTTGCATTTGCATTCTTAATCAACCTATCATTTTTATCCCCTAAGTAACAGATACACAAACTACTTTACAAAAGAAAGTACGTTGCACTTTAATACACAAAACATAGACGTGTTACATATTCATGACATTATTATAGGCGTGCAGTGCATGAACAGATAAACAGGACTTTACGCACACACACGCGCACACACACACACATCTCTTGCACTTAAAAAATATCTATACAGATTAATTCAATACTTTAATTTAATACATCGATTAAGCCGCTCCAAAACGCTGTCTGCCTCTTCACAGACATTTCAGAAGGAAAAAGTTGCAGAAGGCTCCCCGCGGGCAGTCGCACATTTTGCCGATTCTCGAGCCTTTGCGGATTGCGCACTGCTCTCCCACATCGCACTGAAAACATCAAACAAGTCTTCAGATCAACTGAGCGGTTTCAAATAAATAAATAAATAAATAAATAAATTAAATACCAAACAACAATGCAACGATAAATGCATTATAAAAACATCTGGTCAGTTTAACTCTTATTACAGATTTTGAATTGCATCCTCTTACCATAGGAACCTGTCCAAATTTCTTCTCCCAAGGTGGAATTCTTTTCATCTGAAGCTTTTCCAGAACTTCATGGAGAGCCCCAAGCTTGTAAAAAAAAAAAACAGGTTTCAGGAGCATTAAAGCAAAGTAAAACATTGCAATCAGTAGTTCAGTGAGATCTGATCCACCTACAGTACATGATGGATTAAATAATAATATTAAAAAAAAAACTTTTCAGTATGTGTTTCAGATTTGTGCTGCTCACCAGCTGTTTTTCGCTGGTCAGGTTGGGGTCTTTGGGATAGAAGTCTCGGATGGCTCTTGTGTCCAGGTCCACTTCGGTGTCCTCGCTGTCCGCTTGTGCGCAACTCCGCAGCACTAACAGCAGCAGCAGCAGCAGGGCGCGCGCGGCGGAGTTCGAGCTCGAGCTCTCCATGGTGCTGATCGAAAGGAATTAATTTTGTTTTGTTTTTTACACGAAGGCGCGCGACGCTCAAATTCCCGGCTCAGGCTCGCGCTGGGCTTTTTATGCGCTCCGCTGTTTAACGGGAGTCGCCCCGCCTCGCGCGCTTATTTCTCCTTCCTACGTAAGCAAGAGTTCTCTTTGCGCAATGAGCTGTCATCGAATGCGTTAATAATACCTCCAGATTGGTGTGTGTGTGTGTGTGTGTGTGCACCCCATATCCACCCCCTCCCCTCAAAAAAAACCCCCTCCCTTAAACTTCTCCAAGGGCATATTCTTCAGTGAGTTTGTTTTGTGAGAGTTGTGCGTAAGTATAGACAGATTGGAGCATCTTTTGTGTGCAAGCACCTGACATGTCTTTCACTGATGAGTCTGAATGTGGATCTCACTCATGAATCAAGATAAACAATAGGTTATAGAGGATGGAGTGATGGTGACAGAAGGCAGTTTATGTTGTTGGCTCCTTTATGAAGAAGAAACCTTTATTCGTCACATGCACACTTCAAGCACAGTGAAATTCATCCTCTGCATTTAACCCATCTAAAGCAGTGGGCACCCAGAACACCCAGGGAGCAGTCAGGGGTTCAGTACCTTGCTCAAGGGCACCTTAGTCCAAGGCCACCCCACATCAACCTAATTGCATGTCTTTGGACTGTGGGGGAAACTGGAGCACCCAGAGGAAACCCACGCAGACACGAGGAGAACATGCAAACTTCACACAGAAAGGAGTGTGGAACCACAGAACCTTCTTGCTGTGAGGTGACTGTGCTAACCACTACACCACCATGCTATACAAAAATACAAAGTCTTCCAAATCCTAACCCTCGATATAGTAAGTCTCCCTAATACAAGTAGCAAATTATGAACTGGGTTAAAAATTCTAACCTAGGTTGAAAATTTCCACCTGACCTGTAACATACATAAAGAAAACCCACCATGCATCAGACAATCGTTCTGAAAAGTTGAGGTGCTCAGACAGTGCAAGTCGTCAGGAATTTTTTTCCCCCTCTGAAGCCAGGCACTGTATCCCTGTAAGTGGGAACATGTTGAGTGCAATACATATATAATTACTCATATCTCATATCTGCTCTTGATCACGCCAAGCTGCTCTGAGGGTAGCCTTGAAGCTGACCCCATTAAGAAGAAGAACTTCACTTTTACGTGCTTTGGCAAAAAAAAAAACGAGAATGTACACAACTTGTGGAAAGAAACATTCCATATGCATCGAGCGCAAAAGTTTACACACTATTAACAAAAAAAATAAAGAAAAACAATCAACATTTGTTCATTTTCAGTTATATTTGGCATCCTTTGTTCTCAAACTAACAAAAATGCAAAAAGTGTATGTGAAGAACATTATAATATAAATATCCTCTAACAGCATTCATACTTAACCGTTGCATCCCTTTGTAACACTCTCGAACTGCTTTGAAATTCTTTTGGATTCAAATATTCACCCCCATTCTTTCTGACATTTCTTTTATAACTCTTCCAGATTGTCTGGCAAAGCTTTTTCAATTCTTCTTGACATGTGTTATACGTCTGTCAGATTTCACACACTAACTTCTTTAGATCAGGTCTGAAGACAGAAAGTTCGGAGACAAACCTTCCTTTAAAGTGACATTTCTGCTGATTCTGCTTCATGTTTTTGATTGCTATGTTGCTGCAGGATACACCAGCATTTCTTTTTATATCATAGCACGATTTAATTCTTGAATCTGATCGGCCAGAAGGTGTGCGTTATATTTGTATAACAGCACAGCTTGGACAGCATTTACAACTGTAACATGAATGATTAATATTAATGTGCTTGTTCTAATACGCTATTTTTTTGATAGTAACAGCTCATACACAGGGAACAGTGCTGTGAAACAAAGTAAGTGAGTTTATCGTGACTATAACGCAAGTAAGAACAGGAACTACAGTACTTAGTCTCCCAGATGTTCCACAGCGTTAAATCTATTTATAAACTGCTGAAACGTGAAACGTATAAGCAGAATAACACACTCCAGATTTAAACCACCGTGACTCCGACCAGGCAGTTACTAAGGATAAATGAATAAAGGCTGTATATTCATGTTAATTGACTTAACATGTATATCCATGTTAAGTGCTTATGTGCTGAGGTGTTTTTTTAATGTTCCCACACTATACTCCTCACAGGAGCATAGTGTAGGGGTTGCTTTTTTTTTTTCTCCTCCCCTCTCCTCATGTTACTCTGTATTTTTTCTTTTCATCCCTGTCTTCCTGTCCTGTCTACTCCCTCTCTGTCAATTGTATGTATTTGTATATGTAAGGATGGATTGATGGTCAATTTTGCTGGTACTTGTGACTAGTGACAATAAAGGGTTCATTCATTCAGCATAGTCATCATTGTGCTGACCTCTGGGTCATTGTCAGTCTCTTCTCTTCATCTCTTTCTTTGTATGTAGGCAGCTGGATTCTTGGTTTCTCTGAGTGGTTCTCCTTTCAGATTTTCTGGCACAGTTTTTTTTGGATATTCACTTCTCAATGCTGCCCATAGTCAAGCATGATATGGATTAAATTCTGTCCCATCCATCCTGTCGTCTTGAACTGCTTATGTATATGTGCTTTTATCATTACCCCTTCCATAGCTGTCTGCCCAATTATTCTGGCCAATATGTCTTTCACATCACTTAAAGCCAGCATTTTTCCTCTTCACAGTCCTTAATCCACTGACTGGCTCCAGGATGAATACTTGGCAGGCTCCCTATCAGCCCCTCAAGGTCTTGCATTTGCCATGGAATATACTATCCTGGTTTTCCTTTAATTAGAATGAGAAATTGCAGTCTATATTTTTGCCATGGTCTTAATTCTTTTCTATTTCTCAGGACCCTTTTCTCTTTCATTCATCCATCCATCCATTATCTGTAACCACTTATCTTGTGCAGGGTCACAGGCAAGCTGGAGCCTATCCTAGCTGACTATAGCCAAGAATTGGGTTAAACCTGGACAAGTTGCCAGGCCATCGCAGGGCTAACACATAGAGACAAACAACCATTCACACTCACATTCACACCTACAGTCAATTTAGAGCCACCAGTTAGCCACCAATTTTTGGACTGTGGGGGAGACTGGAAGAAACCCATGCAGACACAGGGAGAACATGCAAACTCCACACAGGAAGGCCCTCATCAACTGCTGGGCTCAAACCTAGGACCTTTTTGCTGTGAGGTGACAGTGCCAACCACTACACCACCATGCCACCCCTTCTATTTCATTGTTTCTTCCATTTCCTTTAACACAGTAGTCAGTGTTTTCTCTTCTTCCTCATCACTTCTTATTTCACTCATCCTCCTCCTTTCAAAATCCTAATTTTCTGTTTCATTACTTATTTCTTCTCTTAGTTTCACCTGCAATTCTTCTATTATTTTACTTACAGATTCATTGGTTTTATGCAGTCTCTTGTGAACTGTCTTTAATTCATCTTTTAACTGAGCTTCTTTTTTCTACTCTTCTTCCTCCATGCTTCTGAGAGCTTCTTTCACTTCCTCATAGCAGTCTAAACAATCTTCCATCTCACATCATTTTCCATCTTCTGATATAGGCATATAATGATGTTCTGGCACACGAATAACTACACACATTTTTCTCCTTTTCATTACTGATGGGAGATTAACTCGTTGGTATTGGTTAAGGGGGGCTTGAAAAAAATCCTCCTTTTGGTGAAGTTGCTTCATCTCACACTGAAAAAAATAGAAAAATCCAACCATTAAATTAAATAAATTTATTTAGAGAAAAACCCTAATCAAGGAATATTTTAAACAAAAACCCATGTGCCCCTATTATTGGTGCCATATAATACTTAATTTAATACTTTGTACAACCTCCCTGTTCAGCAAAACAGCACCAAGTCTTCTCTTATATCATTTTATAAAGTTGGAGAACATAGAATATGGCATCTGAGACCATTCCTTTTTGCAGAATCTCTACATATTATCCAGGGTCCGAAGCCCTCTCTTGTGCAGTTCCCTTTTTAGCTTACCCCACTGGTTTTCAATGGGGTTCAGGTCAGGGAACTAAGATGGCTATGCAGAAGCTTGATTCTGTGGTCAGCTAACCAGTTTTGTGTTGACTTGGACATATGCTTTGAATCATTGTCCTGCTGGTAGATCCAGTGATGACCCAGTTTTAGTTTCCTGGCCGAGGCAGACAGATTTTGATTTAAAACATCCTAGTATTTCATGAAGTCCATGATGCCATGCACCCGAACAACTTTTCCAGGGTCTTTGGAGGAAAGCATCCCCAAAACATTACAGAACTTCCTCCATATTTTATAGTTGGGATAGTGTTCTTTTCAACAAAATCATCCTTTTTTTGTAGTAAACCCACCTTGAAGTGTTTATTGCCAAAAAGTTCCATTTTTTAACATCAGACCAGAGAACACAGGTCCAGTCAAAGTTATAGTAGAAGTTTGCCAACTTCAGATGCTTACATTTGTGGTTAACTGACATATTTTTTTTCTGGCATACCTTCCAAATAATCTGTTGACATGGAGGTGGTGTCTGATCATGGTTTTAGAGACTTGAAAACCCTGAAACCTAAAACATAAACCAATGAAAACAAACTCATGAAACATAAAGATGGGGCTCCCCTGTGTGTGATGTCACAAAGCTCTCTGAGTCAAGCTGTTTTTATATTTACTGTTATCTTCTGCTTTTATGTGTTATGTTAGTGTCACAGTCTAGTCCAGTCCATCCATGCCCGAGTTTGTGAGACTTTCATGCTGGCTCTAGGCTGGATTCGGGACAGGAATTCAGTCCTGCCCTGCTGGAGGCCATCATCCCTGAAGCAGCACTCCCACACCTGCTACCACTCCTCTCCCATCAGCCAGGGCCTGCTTAAGAGCTGTTTGGAGCTACACCAGTTGCCAGAATGTCTCTTGCAGACTTTCCTCGCCTCACTACAGCCCTTTGGTACTGTGACTTCTCAATTCCCTCTGCCTGTATCGTTCCGTGTTTTTCTGCCTAGTTTTATGTCCAGTTTTTGCCCCAGTTCTACCTGCCTGTTCCTTTGGATTGTGTTTTTTCTTCCTCTGCCTGGGTTTCCATTGTCCTTGTTTTCTTCAGTTATTTTTGTGAAGATTTTTCTGTCCTGCTTTTGTCCCTGACTATGCCTGCCCACTCTTCTGTGTTTTGATCTCTTAGCCCATTCTTTGGCCATCAATTTTGTCTGAGCCCTATTGTACCTCTGCCCTGTTCTTCATTTAAGAAGTTCCTTTTTGTACACTGCCTGTCTTGAGTCTGCTCTTTGGTCCTCACTTCACCTCAGCTTGCCATTTCTGACAGCACAGTTGGGACAGCATGGACCCGACAGATTTCACCCAGCTGAGAGCAGTGGTGCAAAAGCAGGGAGCTCTCCTTGGAACCCACCAAGAGGACATCCAACAGGTGAACCAAAACCTTGTCGCCATCTCTAACACTCTCAATCTTCTTGCCACTCAGCTACAAAATCTTCAAGTAACATCTGCTCCTATACAACCCCCTCCGCCTACCCCCCCCCCCCAGCTCCTGCTCCAGCCTTCTTCAGGGAGCCGAGACTTCCCGCCCCACAGCCATATGACAAAGAACCAGGTACCTGCCAGTCATTCTTATCTCAATGCTCACTAACCCTTGAGCTTCAACCACTGGCCTTCCCCACAGAGTGTTCCTAAGTGACCTACACCATCACTCTCCTCACTGCAAAGCTAGGGAGTGGAGAACAGCTATGTGGGACACTGATGCACCATGCTGCGCCAGCTTCAAGAATTTCACAGAGGAGATGAAGCAAACTTTTGATTGTTCTCTGTCTGGCAGAGAGGCAGCAAGATAAATCATGGGGCTGTAGCACGGTGCCCAGACCGCTTTTGATGATGCTATTGGGTTTTGCACTTTGGCAGCATCTTGTGGCTGGAATGAGAATGCCTTGTTTGATGCATTTTTGAATGGGCTGTCAGAATCCATCATGGATGAACTGGTCTCACGAGAACTGCCACCTGATCTCCCCAGTTTCATGGACCCCATCAGTCATACTGACTCCTAGATCAGACAGTGGGTGAAAGAAAGAACTCAGACTAGTCTTGCTCCCCCTCAGCCTCCCATTCCCATCCCACACACTGAGACAATGCAGGTAGATAGAGTCCACATCTCACCTGAGGAATGACAGCGTCGTCAGGATATGAGGGCATGATTTTATTGTGGAGAGCTGGGGCATTACTGCCAATCTTGCCCTTTAAAAGGAAGAGCCCACCAGTGAGTTTAAGGGCCCTGATGGGCAATGTCCAGAATCAGCCCCCTACCAATCGACCACTACTCCCAGTGGTCATTATCCATGGCAATCAGCCCGACAACCTCCACGCACTCATTGATTCAGGGGCTGACAGAAACCTGATCTACTCAACCACCACCAAGCGCCTGGGGATTCCAATACTGGCTCTGAACCCATCCCTTAACGGTACTGGTCTGACCACTATCACCCATAAAACAGCCTGGGTCACCTTAAGAATTTTGGGCAACCACTCTGAATCCATCTAGTTTTTTGTCATGAGCAACCCCCATGTACCCATAGTTCTTGGTCTGCCCTGGCTAACTCTACATAACCCCCATGTCAACTGGACTAACAACACCATTTTACCATAGAGTCACTTCTGCTTATTGTCATATCTGAGATCTGCCCTCCCTCACGCTGAGCTGCTCCAGCCCACCATTGGTGAATATCCTGACCTCTCTAACGTGGCTCCTGAGTATAATGACTTTAAAACCTGTGTTCAGCAAGTCTCAAGCTGTTTACCTTTCTCCCCATAGGCCCCATGACTGTGGAATTGACCTTCTCCCTGGGACCGCACCACCTAAGGGGCAACTTTACTCTTTCTCTCCTTCTTAAAGGCAAGCCATGGATAAATACATCACTGAGTCCTTAGTAGCTGGAATTATTTGTCCCTCCTCTTCTTCTGCAGGGGCAGGATTCTATTTTGTGGAGAAGGACAAATCCTTGCGCCCTTGCATTGATTACCATGGGCTAAATGACATCACCATTAAGAACTGTTACCCCCAACCTCTCATGTTTACGGCATTCGAGTTATTCCAGGGAACCCAGATTTTCACCAAGTTAGACCTGTGTAATGCTTACCACCTCATGAAGATCAGGGAAGGGGACGAATGGAAGACGGCATTCAACACCTCCCATGGGCCACTATGAATATCTCATCATTCTGTTCGGCCTGACTAATGCTCCTGCGTTTTTTCAGGCCCTCGTTAATGATGTCCTGAGGGACTACCTTAATCTTTTTCATTTTGTTCATCTGGATGATATATTGATTTTTTTTCCCGCTCCCTTGATGAACACCACATCCACGTCAGGCACATCCTTCAACAACTCTTGGAAAATAAACTCTTTATTAAGGCCAAGAAATGTGAGTTCCATAGAAGTTCTGTCTTCTTAATGGGTTTCGTTATCTCCCCCGCACAGATTTAGATGGACCCCCTGAAACTCAAGGCAGTTGATGACTGGCCCACCCTGTCCTCTCGGCAAGAACTCCAGTGGTTTCTTGGGTTTGCGAATTTCTACAGGTGATTCATCAGGAACTTTAGTACGGTGGCTGGGCCCCTCATGGCTCTAACTTCCACCAAGGTCACTTTCAGCTGGGAGGAAGGGGCCAAGAAGGCGTTCTCTGAGCTCAAACACAGGTTCACATCAGCACCAATACTCACCATTCCAGATCCATCCCAGCAGTTTGTGGTTGAGATTGATGGTTCGGAGTCGGGTAGGGGCCATATTGTCCCAAAGATTGGCTAGTGACAACAAGCTTCATCCTTGCTCCCTCTTCTCTTGTCAGCTTTCCCCCTCTGAGAGAAGCTATGACATTGGTAAGAGGGAACTGTTGGCTGTTAAACTGGCCTTGGAAGAATGGAGACATTGGTTGGAGGGGTCAGACCTTCCCTTCATCGTATGGACAGATCACAAGAACCTTGAATACCTGAGGACTGCCAAGTGCCTCAATTCTCATCAGGCCCGATGGTCTCTCTTCTTTTCTCATTTCAAGGTCCCACTTTCCTTCCACCCAGGCTCTAAGAATGGTAAGCCCGACGCCTTGTCCAGAATGTTTTCTCCCCTCCAGGAGGAATTGACCTCCTCTGAGACCATCCTTCCTCCACAGTGTCTGGTGGGGGCCGCTTTGTTAGAGGTGGAAACCTTGGTCCAGAAGGCCCATGAGCAGGACCCAGGACCTAGTAATGCATCTCCTAACCATCTTTTTGTTCTTCTTTCTGTGCGGGCACAGGTGTTGCAGTGGGGTCATGGTTCCAGAATGCCATGCCACCCAGGAGCAGCCTGGACTCTGGCACTCATCTGACAATGGTTTTGGTGGCCATCCATCAAGGAGGACGTCCAAAGGTTTATGGCAGCTTGCGACATCTGCGCCAAGAACAAGACCTGGCAACAGACCCCCTGCTGGCCTGCTGAGACCCCTTCCTGTTCCCCACCGGCCCTGGTTGCACATAGCCCTGGATTTCATCACAGGACTCCCTAATTCAGGTGGCAATACTTGCATCCTCACTGTTGTCAACCATTTTTCTAAAGCTGTTCATTTTATCCCACTGCTCAAGCTTCCCACCACCAAGGCGACCGCCAAATTGCTGATACTCCATGTTTTCCATCTACACGGACTCCCCTCAGACATCGTATCAGACCTTGGACCCCATTTCTCTGTCCAATTCTGGAAGGCTTTCTGTAAACTCATTGGTGCTTCTCACAGTCTGTCTTCAGGTTTTCACCCTCTGACCAGTGGACAGATGAAACAGGCCAACCAGGAGATGGAAGTGGCTCTCAGGTGCGTGGTGTCCAAGGATGCTGCCTCCTGGAGTAAGACCCTTTCTTGGATAGTGTACGCTCACAACTCCTTACCCACCTCTGCTACAGGTCTTTCCCCTTTCCAGTGCTCTCTGGGCTACCAGCCACCACTCTTCCCAGTCGAAGAAGCCACCGTGCCCTCTGCCCAGATGTTTGTGCACTGCTGCAGGAGAACATGGTCATTGACCAGGAAAATGCTCCTATGTCCTGTCAAGATGTTTAAAGAGCAAGCTGACAAACACCGCCCGGCAGCTCCCATCTATCAGGTGGAACAGCGGGTAATGCTCTCCACTTGCCACTTGCCCCTTAAGACGGTCTCCCACAAATTGGCTCCCAGGTTCATAGGACCTTTCCCCATTTCCAAAGTAATTAATCCCTGCTCTGTAAGACTGTCTCTGCCCGTAACCATGTGCCATATTCACTCAACTTTTCCATGTCTCCCAAGTCAAACCCCTTGTCTCCAGTTCCCTGTCCCCACCCTCCAAACCTCCTCCTCCTCCTCCTCCCAGGTTCATAGATGGTGATGAGGTCTTCACTGTCAGGAGGTTGCTGAAGGTATGATGCTGAGGCAGAGGACTCCAGTACGTGGTTGATTGGGAGGGGTATGGTCCTGAGGAGAGGAGCTGGGTTCCTGCCAGGTTCATCATGGATCCCACCCTTATCACAGACTTCCACCAACACCACCTTTACCCCTTTTCCACCAAATCAGATCCAGGGCTGGTTCGGGGCCACTTTCTGCACATATTAAATACTGCATGGCTCCATAGTAAAAGAATCCAGGTGCTAAGCTGGCCTACCTGCAGTCCAAACCTATCTCCCATTTAAAACACTTGACACACTATGAAGTGCAAAATACGACAAAGGAGACCCCGAACTGTTGAGGAACTGAAACTGTATATCAGGCAAGAATGGAACAACATTTCTCTTTCAAAACTATAGCAATCGCTCTCCTCAGCTCCCAAATGTTTTGTTAAGAGTGCTGTTAAAAGTCGAGGTGATGCAACATAGTAATAAACATGCCCCTGTCCCAACTTTTTTGAAACATGTTTCTGACATAAAACTCAAAATGAGCACATATTTTTCAAGCAGTAATAAAATTTCTCAGTTTCAACATTTGACATGTTGTCTTTGTACCATTTTCAACGAAATATAGGGTTTCCATGATTTGCAAATTATTGCATTTTTTTTTCTTTTTACAGTTTACACAGTGTCCCAATTTTTTATTTATTTATTTTAATCGGGGGTGTACTTGTGTAGTATGAGGTTGTCACAGCATGTTCTTGATGTTTTTTTTTACATTGATTAACTTTATTGCATACTAAATTGAAATTACTGGCTCTGAACTGAGTGCATTCAGTATAGCTTTATAGTCATTGACCGAGTGAAGAGCCCTTCAATATTTTGTAACTAGTTATATTTTTTATTTTTTTTAAGTTTTATATTAAAAAGTTTTGAACATTTTTTTAAATTAAAAAATACAATTATATAAATATACTGGAAACAAGCTACATACTGAGAATAAAGCATACTTATTGTTGTTGTATTCATTCATGCTTGTTGCTTCCCATTCAGGTTGACAATTCCTCTCTGACAGGAGAGTCTGTGCCTCAAACCCGGTCTCCAGATTACACTCATGAAAACCCTCTTGAGTCCAGAAACATCGGCTTCTTCTCCACTAACTGTGTGGAGGGTGAGAGATTCATTCATCTGTTCATTTGCCAACTTGAAGCAAGTTAAAAGGTCACATTTGTTTATTTTCTTAATTGCAGAAACTGCAGATCAGAGCTTTGAAATGTGTGACATTTATTATCAAATCCAATTGATAATATTCATACAAAATTACACAAACAACTATACACCATAATCAGTTATATTACTGTAGCTGTATCCATCAAAGACAATTCTCACAATTCAATAACACTATGACATACATGGTTTATCCTCTAGTCCAAGGGTATTCAACTAAAACCTGAAAAAAGATCCAGCTATATATTATTCCTTCCTTACAAAGTTATGTTTTGCACTTTTGCCTCACATCATCACTTCTGACTAATACCCACAGTTAGTCATCTTCTCTGAACAGATGAGACCTCTGTTTTGATCCTGAAGTGAAAAATAAACACAATTCTCTGTCCACCTATCTTTTACCAAATATTTAAATGCATACTTTGTCAAACTATCAAACTTCTTGAAGTTTTTTCAACAAGCACTGTGATCACTGAAAAAACTTCCCCAATTAAATCTGAGGGTTTTTCTTTCCCATGATGATCTGCCTTCAGGTGAAACATTTGCATAAATGCATGTGAATGGCTACAACAGAGGAAGTAATAAGCAGAAGCAGAGATGTTGGCCCAGATTAAGACCACACAGTGCCCTGGGGCTACCTTAACACCAAGAGTCCCCCTAACCCATTTTGGTATCCTATGTTTGTCAAAGTGCTAAATGTCAGGCACAGGTAGCCCCCCCCCCTTTTTCCCCCCCCAGTATTTATAAAAATATAGGTAGACATTATAAAAATATAGACTACAGGACACCAACCAATGTTGTGGATATAGAAGTTCTGACTGGAGCCACGCCACACCCCACCCCACCAGGAAACGAAGTTACAATCAATATTCGGTTTGTTTCTTGTCTTTCACAAAGTTTAATGAGTGTTTAGGTAATCGTTATGATGAATGCCATGGTTAATGAAGATGAATGAGAAGGCACATGGCAACATTGTCAGAACAGCAGAAAATACTACAGGTGTAATATTCAGGGGGGAAAAGAACAACAAAAGGAGGAAGACCTGGTCCAAGCCTCTAATTACAATGGGGCAGAAAAGTATTTAGTCAGCCACCAATTGTGCAAGTTCTCCCACTTAAAAAGATGAGAGAGGCCTGT
>JAPEKM010000014.1:13258911-13269643 GCA_027575975.1 Cathorops multiradiatus
TCCGCACGCTGTTGAAAGGATAATTTTGTCCGTTTACATGTCATGTTTAGTACACGTAGAGACGGGTCTAAAAAACGAGTGTTGGCAGCTATGGATAGCACAGTGTGCGCTTTCAACGGCTACCGGATGTTTACAACAATCCTCACATTTCTGCGGAAATTACGTCACATTTCGGCGTGCACATAGCCTATTGCAAGGTTGTATGTGTGTGTGCACGTGTGCGCAACAGAGAAATATCTCGTGTGTGTGGGTGTGACAGAGAGAGCTCTCTTATGTGTGTGTGTATATTTCTATTTTTAACCCAGTGTGGATGGTGCAAGTTTTATATATCGTGAATGTAAGTTTTATTTCATTATTCCACACATACAGTTGTACTAAGAGTTTCCATCTGTAACAAAGAGTTAAATAGTTTGAAGTAAAATGGGTTTGTGCCATAACAAAGGCACCAAAGACACAACACGGCACATGATAAGGCACTCTGGTTGTTCATATGATAGTCCTAACATAACATTCATGAGAGTTAACTATGGGGAAGGATCTCTAGCACAGTTTGATATCTGGATAAAAGAATGTGGATTTCCCAAACAGGGAGGTTTTAGTATGAGGTAGTTGGAAGGCTTAAAAAGGGCTTTAGACAAGAAAGAGAATGATGAATTAGACTAAAATAAAAAAAAAAGAATGAGGCATTTCTAGCAAACTGGAAAGCATTTGGAGAGTGGCAGAGTGAGACACATAAGAGAGAAAAACGACAGGCAGGACCTTCATCTGTTTCTCAGGGTTTTAAGTTGCAGGCTGATCCTGACCTCAACTCCGCCCTACCAAGATGATGACTACCACAGCCAGATGAGAATGACCCAACACTTCCTATTACAACACCACCAGTAGCAGAGGGAGGAGCCCCAGTCCTCACGTCATCTACGCCCAGCGCATCTCCCCTGCAGGCCTCAGTGCAGCACCCACTCTACCCAAATCTGGCAGAGGCCACAGGTTCACCACCCAGATACGAGGACCGCTCCATGACACCTTGTCAGAGCGAGCCATCGCCACTGATGACAAGGAAACAGAGAAAAGCTAAAGAGCATGCAGTAGGCTCACATCTAGAGGATGATAGCGACAAGGCGTTGAACATGCTGATGGTGGAAGTGGCAGGGACAGATGGGCCTATGCTGGTTCACCACCCATGGACCCTGGCAGATATCAAGAAAAGCATGACACACCTCCCTAATGTGCGTGAAGTGGGAGGAAGGAAGTTTGGGGAAGAGCTGTTGATCTTCTGCAGAGAATTCAAACCTACCATACATTAACTGAGACTTATGGCCAAGATGGGCCTAGACTGGAGACTTGGTAGAGGAAGAGGAAGAGGCAAAAGAAGAGTTAACAGATCTGATCTGGTGTGTTACAACTGTGGGAAGATAGGACACTTTGCAGGAGAGTGTATGGCAGAGCAACCCAAAGATGACTGATGGGCAGGGAAGAGGGATGGAGAAGTGTCTGAGAACAGATGAGGTAACACATAACACAAAACCAATCAGGTAGTTCACATCATACAGGAACATACAACATTAGACAGCTACATGACCTCCAAATGCAGCAAGGTGATGAAAATGTATCTTTCCTTAAATATTCATCAAACACAATGTGGGTTTAATGAAGCATGCTGAACAGGTTGTGATGACTCCCAAGTAAAATTTTAGACCTAGACAGACACAGTACCCACTAAAGCTAGAGGCCATAGAAGGTATTAGGCCTGTCTTTGAGTCTCTGTTGCAGGCAGGAGTAATTGTCCCTTGCCCAGACTCACCAGTGCGCACTCCTATATTTCCTGTAAAAAAAGTCAGAAAACCTCCCCAACTTGATGAATGGCATTTTGTACAAGACTTACAAGCAGTGAACACAGCTGTCAGATAGTGTGCACCAGATGTTCCGAACCCTTACACTATTCTAGGTCAAGTGCCACCTGATAGCAGATTGCTTTCAGTAGTGGACCTAGCAAACGCATTCTTTAGCATTCCAGTACACAAAGACAGTCAATACTGGTTTGCATTTACATTTGATGGCAAACCTTAGACCTTCACACTTTTGTGACATGCTAAACATACCGTAACAGCAAAACATTGCACTGTCCTTAACCCTGCTACTCTGCTCCCTACAGAGGAGGACATTGAACCATATGACTGTGTGGCACCTACTGACCACTTATGTTCCCCTAGGTTGGACCTCAAGGATGAATTCAGACATGATTCTGTCTGGATGGGTCAGCATCAGAACACTCAGAAACAGGTAAATCTCAAGTGGGCTATGCTGTAGTTTCAGATAAAGAATTAATCACAGTGGGAGCATTACCTAGTCAATTGTCAGCTCAAGCAGCACAGCTATATGCCTTGACAGAAGCATGTAAACATGCAACAGGTAAATCAGCTACTATCTACACAGACAGCAGATATGCCTTTGGTGTAGTACATGACTTTGGCACAATCTGGAAACATAGAAATTTCCTGACCAGCTCAGGCACACAAATAGTCCACCGCAAGCTTATTTCTGACCTGCTGGATGCTGTCCTACTCCCATCTGCTTTTGCTTTATGCAAATGTGACACACATACTAACATCCGATTCAGTCTCTCTAGGTAACACACGAGCTGACGCAGCGGCAAAACAGGCAGCCACCAGGACCCCAATTTCATTAATGCTTTCAACTAACCCTTCTACACCTCCCTTACAGGTTTCTGACCTCCAGCAGAGGGCCACAGCAGAGGAAAAGGCTGTGTGGTGGAAAGAAGGGTGTAGTATTAAAGATGGGGTCTGGGCAAGCTCAGACGGGCAACCTTGTCTCCCCAAATACATGTTTCTATATTATGCTAAGTTGACACACAGGAAAGACCATGTGTCAAAAGGGGGAATGATAGCTGCAATAACAAAGGATTCTCTAATTACTCTCCATTTTTTTGTCAAAAATGTCTTGTTTGTGTACAACCCTCTTTTCTGCTCTGAACAATATTCACAAACAGGTGAGATCAGCCTTACCAGTCCTGGCACTGGGACCACATGACCTGAAACCTGGTGACTGGGTGGTGATAAAGGACTTCAGAAGGACTAAGTGGAACAAGCCCAGGTGGACAGGACCATCCCAAGTGCTGCTCACCACACAGTCAGCTGTAAAGGTGGACAATAGAGCCACATGGGTACACGTCACCCACTGCAGAAGAGTACCTGAACCAACAGACAAGCAGCACAAGGAGGCCCTTGTACAAGAAGGAGATTAAGACAGCATTCAAGAAGCCCTCAGGGGGCCTCATCGCACTGTGAGTGGACACTCTGCTATCAAGAGGCCGTTAGGGGGACCAACAAACACGAGCAATGATACATCGACACACACAGCCAAATGACAGACTGTGCTTCATTCTGTACCTAATTGTGAACCTCACACGTGGTATAATTAGTATTTGGTAGTTTGTCCAGTGACAGAGATTAATAAACATATTACAAGAGCAGTGTCTGACACCACAGGTACTCCAGGTGGCAGACTTCTCAGCTGGAAAAGTAAGATAGAAAGATATCAAAATGTTAAAAGAGTTCATTACATATTGACTGATAATACCAATCACATGGTGGTAGCTGAAAGAATGCATTCTGACTACACATACACTAGCATACAATACCTAGCTGATTTAGGTGATGGCACTAAGTGCCTTGGGCATAGAGACTCCTATAGAAAACACCCAACATCACATAGTTCGTTGACTGACTATTGCCATAGACTGGACAGCAACCAGTCGGTGAACTCTGTATGACAGTATTATAATAAGAGATTTAATGTTATCATTTACATGATAAAAGGGGGAATTGTAGAGTAAATTTTAGTGTCATCCTGTTTTGTAATTTTCCTCTTTTCTGATTGGACAAGATCCAATCAGCTTTAGACCTGATCACACTCTGGGTGCGTGATCAGGACACATAATTGCAAAGATGTAATGTCTCCTTTTTATCTAGTAAAGAGTATATATAGATTTGAAAACAAAGGGATGGTGTGAGGGGTGTGCCGAACCGTCATCACTTGTCCGTTTCTGCAATAAACCTTCGTTCTCTTGCAAAAGGACAAGACTGGTGTTGGTGTTTGTCATTTTTCCATAACAGAAGCAAATTTGATAGAAAATGAGGCCAAATTAGAATTACAAGAGAATAATTATAATGAAATTATGAAAGAAATTAAAGAATGAAAGAAATTAAATATTATAGTGGACATTTATTATGGACATAATTCACCATAACATGTCTTGCTTGCTACGTTGGTATTTTACTCTGTTCTGATGCTTGCTACGTGGTTATTTTACTCTGTTCTGATGTCTTGCTTACCTTGTTAGAGTATTAGCTTTTACTCTGTTCTTATGCCTTGCTTACCTTGTTAGAGTACTAGTGACGCGGCCCCTTTAAGGATGCCGACTGAGTTTGTTGAGCTTTTGGGGAGCTCCATGTTTGTTTATTCGGGCTTGAGTGTTTTAATAAATGACACGCTGTTGTGTTGTCAAAGTGAGAAATTGACTCTTCTCTTCTAATATCGCAATTTCCACACTGGTGACCCTGACATTTGTCTGCTGGACACATTGCAGAGACACACCGAACAACTATGGCAACAAATGTGGTAACTTTGAAGCTCCCGGAGTTCTGGGAACATCAGCTTCTTTGTGGTTTGCACAGACTGAGGCACAGTTCGCGCTGCGTGAAATAATCGCGGACACCACCAAGTACTATGTAGTGTCGGCCCTCGGCAGCTTGACAACGGCGAGAGTGGTCAGTCTCCTGAAACCCCCCCCTGCTGTGGATAAGTATACTACACTCAAGGCTCACCTGTTAAAGACTTTTGAACTTTCTGATGCTGAGAGGGCTCGCCGGCTATTTTCTCTGCAAGGCTTGGGCGATAGCAAACCCTCTGAACTTATGGACAGAATGTTGGATCTGCTTGGGGAGCACAAGCCTGGGTTCCTTTTCATCCAGCTTTTCTTGCGTCAACTCCCTCCTCAGGTATGGGCTGCTTTAGCCAACACTTCCATCACTGACTGCCGCGCACTGGCAGAGGAGGCTGACAAGTTTTTTCTGGCTGTTCAACACCCCTGCATGACTGCTGCTGTGCTCAGCCCTGCTTATGCCATTGCAACCGACCCGTCCCATGCCTGTCATGCCACCGCCCCGTACCCTGGTGACCCAGCGCTCACTGCAGCAGCTACAGTTTCGTACCGGCCATGTTCTGACTCCAGCCTATGTTTTTACCATGCGAAATTTGGCTCCAGGGCCAAGCATTGCCGACCACCTTGCAGTTTCAGGGGGGCGGGAAACACCAAGGCCGGCGCTCAGTAGTGGCCTTGAGCGTCGGCCGCACTGGCAGGTTGCTGTTCATCCAGGACACCATCTCTGGGCGCCATTTCCTGTGTGACACTGGCGCACAGAAGAGCATTCTACCTGCATCGACGCTGGACATCCTGGCGAACGGATTTGGCCCCCCCTGGAGGCTGCTATCGGCAGCTCCATACGCACTTACAGCATGCGTCAAGTGGAGCTGTGTTTCAGCGGTCAGCGGTTTAACTGGGACTTTATCACAGCCAAAGTGGCTGTCCCCCTCCTGGGTGTGGATTTTCTATGTGCTTACAGGCTGCTGGTGGATGTCAAAAACTGTCGCTTGATTGATGCCACCATGTTCTCTTCATACACCTGCACTCTCAGTGGTGTAGACTCCATCAGACTGTCTAGTGTGCTCTCACATGCTGACGAGTTTCATCGCCTGCTCGCAGAGTTTCCAGCACTCATGCAGCCCACCTTTTCATCATCTACTGCCAAGTATGGGGTGGAGCACCACATCACCACCACTGGCCCACCTGTCTATGCCCGGGCGCGATGGTTAGATCCAGCTAAGATGGAGGGCTGAGTTTGACAGCATGGAACACTTTGGCATCATCCGCTGCTCCAACAGCCCGTGGGCTTCACCCCTCCACATGGTTCCCAAGCCTGCTGGCGGGTGGCACCCTTGTGGTGATTACCACAGACTTAACAATGCTACAATGCCAGACCGCTATCCAGTGCCTCACATCCAGGATTTTTCAACATGCCTGGCAGGCAAGGTCATCTTTTCTAAGGTGGACCTCATCTGTGGATACCACCAGGTTCCTGTCCATCTGCTTGATGTGCCCAAAACAGCAGTGATCACTCCTTTTGGGCTGTTCAAGTTCTTAAGGATGCATTTCAGCCTTAAAAACGCCGCTCAGACCTTCTAGTGCCTCATGGACTCCGTACTGCGTGATCTGCCTTTTTCTGTTTGGTTACCTGGATGACATCCTTTTGGCCAGCACTTTCAAAACTGAGCACCTGGCCCACCTGCGGATCCTTTTTGAGCATCTTAGCCAGCACGGACTTATCATCAACCCAGCTAAGTACCAATTTGGGTTGACCACCATTGACTTCCTGGGACATCGCGTCACCAAGGACGGGGCCATACCACTCCCGTCTAAGGTTGACGCGATCTCAAACTTCCCACGGTCCGTCATGGTGCGGTCCCTGCAGGAGTTCCTAGGAATGGTGAACTTTTACCACCGCTTTATTTCTGGTGCTGCTGCAATCATGTGCCCTCTGCATGAAGCCTTGAAAGGGAAAGTACCGAAACACCTGGTGGATTGGTCCTCGGAGAGAGAGAAAGCTTTAATGGCTGTAAAGGTGGCTTTGGCCAAAGCAACGATGCTGGCACATCCATTGCCTTATGCACCCATTGCCATCACTACAGACACTTCAGACTATGCAGTTGGTGGGGTACACGAGCAGTGGGTGGATGGTGCTTGGCAGCCACTCGCTTTCTTTAGCCACCAGCTACATCCACCTGAACGTAAATACAGCACTTTTGACCGGGAGCTGCTAGCACTCCACCTAGCCATCCGACACTTCCATTCACTGCTAGAGGGGCAGCAGTTTACAGCTTTTGTCGACCATAAACCCCTTATATTTGCCACTGCTAAGGTGTCTGAGCCGTGCTCTACCCACTAACAGCGTCAACTCTCTTTCATCTCCGAGTTCACCACGGACATACATGTTGTGGGCAAAGCCAACCTTGTGGCTGACTGCCTCTCTCGCACTATTGTGGGAGCCGTCCACCTGGGGCTTGACTACGCCCACATGGCAGCCGATTAGGCCACTGACCCCGATGTGCTGGCACTCAGGACAGCTGCCACTGGACTGAAGTTATCAGAGATTGCTTTTGGTGATGGTGGCAACATACTGCTTTGTGATGTTTCCACTGGGCAGCCACGGCCCATCGTGCCCACGGCATGGAGACGACGAGTTTTTGATGCTGTGCACAGCCTTTCCTACCCAGGTAGGAAGCCATCTCAGAGGTTGGTGGCAGCCAAGTTCGTCTGGCATGGCCTCAAGAAGGATGTACGGGACTGGGCAGACTTGTGCATGGAGTATCAGCGCTCAAAAATTCACCGTCACACAAAAAGCTCCCCTGGTGCATTTCCCAGTGCCAGAGTGAAGGTTCGACCATGTCAACATCGATCTGGTGGGACCCCTCCCCTCCTCCCTGGGTTTCACTTACCTCCTCACCATGGTTGATAGGACCACACGTTGGCCGGAGGCTGTCCCATTGACATCAGGGATGACTGCTGAGATGGCTCGAGTGTTCATCGGGACCTGGGTTGCCCGGTTTGGCACCCCATCTGATCTGTCTTCAGACCGGGGCTCACAGTTCACTTCCGAGCTCTGGAACACCATTGCAAACAGCCTGGGTGTGAAACTCCACTGTACCACTGCCTATCACCCCAGGCTAATGGGCTTTGTGAGTGTTTTCATCGGGCTATGAAGGCCTCTCTTCGGGCCAGCCTCAAGGATGGCAGCTGGGTTGACAAACTCCCTTGGGTCATGCTGGGCCTAAGGACTGCCTCTAAGGAGGACCTACAGGCCTCATCAGCGGAGATGGTGTATGGCCAGCCATTGCGGGTTCCAGGGGATTTCTTTCCAGACTCTTCTACTCCCAGGTCCTCGGCCCAACAGCGGATGGTGTTTCAGGATAAGGTGAGGCTTTTTGCGCCTGTCCCTACTTCACGCCACAGCCTCCTGCAATCCTACACTCCCCCGAGTCTGCCATCAGTGGAATACATCTTCATTTGTCATGACGCACACTGGGGCCCACTACAGCCACCTTACGACGGGCTGTTCCGCGTTCTAGAAAGCGGGGAAAAGCATTTTGTGGTGCACTTTGGCGGTAAGGCAGAACGCGTTTTCAATTTGTCAATTTGTTGGAAGGTACCTGTACCATCAAGCTTCGAATGATAATGGCAAAAGACTAGTTGATTTGTGTACTGAATCCAAAATGAGGAAAGTACAATCCAGGTTCCCACAGTGATATGGATGACAGTGGACTTAGGAACATGCCACTGGCTCCTAGTCTCAGTTAGACCACATCCTTTTAAATGGAAAATAGATTTATTCAATTAGAAATTGCAGGGTTAACAACACTATTGAGCTAGATTCAGATAACCAAATTCTCAGTGCAACTGTAAAGTTAAGATTCCACTCAACCAAAAGGCCACAAAACAAGAGACCAAGTGACCATGGGAACAAGCTCAAATCAAGTGTTTTATTGCAGCAACAGCTCTATGTTCTTGTGTCCAGTTATTGTTCCATACTTCCAGTTGAATCTGAGTCAATCCAGCAAAAGTATGACAACCTGTATGAAAAATACAGTGGTGCTTGAAAGTTTGTGAACCCTTTAGAATTTTCTATATTTCTGCATCAATATGACCTAAAACAGCAGATTTTCACACAAGTTCTAAAAGTAGATAAAGAGAACCCAATTAAACAAATGAGATATTATTCTTGGTCATTTATTTATTGCCAAATCCAAATACCATCAACACAAAACTGATACTGCCAAAGCTAAATGGAGAGGACCAGCAAAACAAATTGTAGAATCTCATGAAAATGATGATAACTTATACCTTGAATGTAAAATGAATTATGTCCAGGCTGCTGCAAGGAAGAATTATTTATGCACCATTTGGAAGATTATCAACAAGTTGAGAGGTAAAAGAAGATTGAATCCTGTTGGCAAGGTCAAAACCAAAGATGGGGACAACTGCTGAATGCATCCATGACCATGTTATGCCACCATCAGCTGAGGACTTACCAGTTAATACAGACCCTTTTATAATTCATGAAGTTCAAAGAGCAATTTGTCAGCTCAACAACAACAAAGCCCCAGGGTGTAACACTGGAATCACTGCAGACGCAATCAAGTATGGAAGCAATGTTGTGTCAGAAATTCTTCTAAGCATCTGTAATCAAGTCTTTGAAACCCAGATCTCTCCAACTCAGTGAAGAACCAATCTAGTGATACCACTAGCAAAGAAAGAAGATATTTCCCTCCTCACCAATTTCTGAGGCATCAGCTTGATGTCAATTGGTACAAAACTTTATAACCGCCTCCTTGTCAACAGAATAAGAGACATTGGTGACCCAAAACTCAGATGTAATCAAATTGGCTTTAGAAAAGGAAGGACTGGAGTTGAACAGATTCAAATGGTCAGAAAGAACAAGAAGATATTTTTCTTAGGCACATTAAAATCACACTGTATTTCCTCCATCGCATATATGGTCAATAAAGCCTGGACTTCACTATCCATCCATTTGTCCATGGGTTTTTTTTTTCTTCATTTTTTAATGCTAGCATTAAGAACTGTTGTTTATATGGCTTTGCAACATCTTATACAGATTTTTAGAAATGGTGGTTACCAGTGCTGCATTGACCAATCAACATACATTTACATCTGGACCAGTCACCATCCACTTACGTCACTCATGCTTCCTCTTGTTCAGGTAGAGTACCTACCCTGAAGTGGGAGTTTTAAAAAGTCCCTCAAAAGTTGTTCGAAGAACTATGACCATTCTCAGTTCCTGCCGTGCAGATACACACAAAAAGGGAACTTCCTCCAACAGTTCTAAGAACTATGAAAAAGTTCCTCTGCTATGAAAATGCCTTATCAGTTTCCTGTGGGCAGGGGTGCAACTACCCACTTTTTGGGGGGTATGCAGCAACAATTTGGTGCCCCCCCACCATATATATTTTTACAGGGCTCGAAATTTGCGGTAGTCTGGTTGCCCGAGGCGACTTAATTTTTCATTTGGCGAGTAATTCCTGTCACTTGCCAGCCTGGCTGGCGAGTTGAAAATAAAGATATATGAAGCGAAGATTCAGACACACTGTCAACTAAAGCCGTCACATATTAAGCGTGTGCCGTGTCTGTGTTAAGCAATGTGTTTATCGGCAGGACAGTCAGGCTGCTGTTTTTTTTTCACTACTGCGCATGCATATAACAGACATTCCAAGTCTCCCGGAAGTTCCGGGAGTCTCCCACATATTGATAGTGGCTCCCTGACAATGTTGCCAGATTAGGTGGTTTCAAGTTCTTTTTGGCGGGTTTTGAACATATTTTGGGCTGGAAAACGTCAGCAGTAGGTTCTTGAAGTAAATGCACATTAGTCATGAACAATGGTGACTACGCTCTTTTGTGTTATTTTTGACAGAAGTAAAATCAGGGGTGAAAGTAAACCGGTCCTGGCCGGTCCGGCGTACCACTAAAAGATTTGGTTGTACCAGAAAGAAAAATATACTGTCTCTGAAAAAAAATGCACTTTCAGCATAACAACACACCTGCTAATGTCAATTTACCAAAAGCAACACGTTTTCCTCAATATAC
>JAPEKM010000014.1:13269743-13279936 GCA_027575975.1 Cathorops multiradiatus
CAAACACAGGTTAATCCCCATCAGGTGCAATGATTCCACCACTTACCTTCCCTGACTCCGCCCTCCATTCACAGACCAAGGGTATGCCCTCACTACCACGCCCTCACTACCACATACCCCCACCACCTGACTCAGGCCGGGGAGCCGTCCGGCCTGTAGCCAACTCCCCCCCCTTGACGGGAGAGGAAATCCACCACAACCATCTGCACCCCCGGCCCGTGGACCACCTTAAACTTAAATGGCTGGAGTGTCAGATACCAACAGGTGATCCGTGTGTTGGCATCCTTCATGCAGTGGAGCCACTGCAGGGGCACGTGGTCTGAACAGAGGGTGAAAGGGCGCCCCAGCAGGTAGTAGAGGATGGCAAGGACCATCCATTTGACGGCGAGACACTCCTTTTCAATCATGCTGTACCTGCCCTCGCAGACTGACAGCTTCCAGCTGATGTACAGTACAGCACTGGGTGGTCCTCCCCCCCCCACCTCCTGGGACAGAACACCCCCTAGCCCTCTGTCTGATGTGTCCATCTGCAAAACAAAGGGGAGAGAAAAGTCAGGGGAGTGTAACAGTGCCCCCCCACACACAGTGCAGCCTTTACCTGAGAGAAATCCTGCTGGCTTTGCTCCATCCACTGGACTGGATCTGGTGCCCCCTTTTTTGTGAGATCAGTCAGCGGGCTGGTGACATCTGAATAATTAGGCATAAACCAATGATAGTAGCCAGCCAGCCCCAGGAACTGTCTCACCCCCTTTTTGGTCTCGGGCCTCAGGCAGGCCGCAATTGCTGCTGTCTTATTGATTTAGGGATGCACCTGCCCATTGCCCAAGTGGAAGCCCAGATACCGTACTTCCACCGACCCAATCGCACACTTCTTCGGGTTGGCTGTGAGACTTGCTCGCTTCAGCGACCTAAGGATGGCCCTTAGATGTTCTAAGTGCTGCAGCCAATCATTACTATAAATAATGATATTGTCCAGGTATGTGGCCACATAGATGGCATGAGGGTGGAGGACCCTATCCATAAGCCACTGGAACATAGCAGGTGCCCAAAACAGCCCAAAAGGAAGTGTGACAAACTGGTGTAAGCTCAACGGTGTGGAAAAGGCCGTTTTCTCTGGGGATAGCAGAGTCAAGGGGATCTGCCAATATCCCTTTGTCAAATCCAATGTCGAATAAAAATGAGCCATGCCTAGTCGATCGAGTAACTCGTCAATACAAAGCATTGGGTACGCATCGAATTTAGACACCGCGTTGACTTTTCTGTAGTCCACACAGAACTAGACTAACCCATCAGCCTTGGGAACCAAGACCACTGGGCTGCTCCAGTCACTGTGGGACTCCTCGATGATGCCCATTTTGAGCATGGCCTCGAGTTCTTCCCAAACCATCTTTTTCTTGTGTTCAGGTAGCCTGTAAGGGCGGCTGCGCTCTACCACCCCTGGGGGCATCTCAGTGTGGTGTTCTATGAGGCAGGTGCGGCCGGGCAGGGGCGAGAACACGTCCGAAAATTCGGTCTGCAACTGGGCAACCTCCGTGAGTTGGGTCGGGGAGAAGTGGTCTCCACAGGGAACCAGAGAGGTAAGCGAAGTCACTGTTCCTTTTTGAACCTCCGGCCCCAGCTCCGCCTTCTCCAGAACCACCGACACCAACGCCACAGGGACCTCCTCATTCCAGAGTTCGAGCAGATTGAGGTGGTAAATCTGTAGCACTCCTCCCCTGTCCGTTCGCCTCACCTCATAGTCAATGTCCCCGACTCGCTGTGTGACCTCAAAGGGTCCTTCCCACTTGGCGATCAATTTGGAGCTCGACGTGGGCAACAGTACAAGTACTTTATCTCCCGATGCGAACTCCCTAAGGAGTGTATCCCTGTCATACAGGTGGATTTGCCATTCTTGGGCCTGCTACAAATTCTCCTGGGTTAGGTGTGTGAGTGTATAGAGTTTTGCACGCAGATCAATAACGTATTGGATTTAATTTTTGCTCAGTGAAGGTCCCTCCTCCCAATTTTCCCGCGATACATCTAGGGTGCCGCATGGCTTACGCCCATATAATAATCCAAATGGGGAGAACCCTGTGGAGGCTTGTGGGACTTCTCGCACTGCAAATAACAGGGGTTCGAGCCACTTATTCCAATTGCGTGCGTCCTCGCATACAAACTTTTTAATTAAGTTCTTGAGGGTGTGTTTGAACTGTTCGACTAAACCCTCCGTTTGTGGGTGATAAACGCTGGTACGGATAGGCTTAATTCCCAGTAACCCATACAGTTTGCGCGGTGTGCATGACATAAACGAAGTGCCTTGATCAGTCAGAATCTCTTTGGGGATTCTGACTCGGGAGATGACATGGAAGAGCGCTTCCGCAATACTGCGTGCTGAGATACTGTGAAGAGGCACTGCTTCCAGGTATCAAGTTGCATAGTCCACCAGAACTAAAATAAAGCGATACCCTCGTGTTGACTGATCTAATGGCCTGATGAGATCCATCCCAATTCTTTCAAACGGGGTCTCGATTAATGGTAGAGGGTGCAAAGGCGCTTTTGGAATGGCCGTGGGATTTACTACCTTCGCAGCATGCCGTACATCACCTACGGACATCGCCACGAATCCCTGGCCAATAGAACCGGGCCATTATTCGGGCTCGTGTCTTATCCTACCCCATGTATCCAGCCATGGGATTAAAGTGAGTCGCTTGGAATACCAATTCTTTGATCTTTGGGATCAAAAGCTATGTAATCGTTTCCTTAGTCTGAGTGTCCTGCATCATTCAGTATAATCTATCCCTCATAATGGAGAAATAGGGGAAGGACGGGGTGGCGTTTGACTGGAGCGTTTGATCATCGATTACTCTCACTTGGTCAAACGCATGCCGCAGAGTCCTGTCTTGCGATTGCTCTAACGGGAAATCCGTGAGGGATTCCATGAGAAAGAGAGGAGGAGCCTGCTGATCCTCACTCTGACACAGAGATGATGTAGACAGCATTGTGACAGCTGCTCCCGCCAATACCACACCGGGACCTCCCCCTGCTAAACTATGGCAGGACCCACTCTTCACTAAATGAGTCATTAATTCCCGAAATCCCGGCCAAACAGTCCCCAAAATTATCGAGTAGGTAAAGCGAGGATTAACCGCCGCCTTTACACTAAATTTCTCCCCTCGAAAAAGAATGTGGACTGACACTAAAGGGTAGTTATGAACATCCCCGTGCACACAACACCTTCACCAATTGTGCTCTCCCCAATGCCTCGTCTTGCACCAGGCTTTGGTGGATTGAGGTCTGATTACAGCCGGATTCCACCAAAGCCTGATGCGTATCCCCTTGGATATTCACTGGTATGTGATATACTCCGGCCCGATTGAGGGCAGTCCCTGGCGCGTCGGGTATCCAGACCACCACGCCCACCTCCATCACTGAGCACTGATGCTGGAGGTGCCGCAGCTCCCCGCAGTGCCAACATACCGGCCCAGGCTTTCCCTCTACACCGGTGTTCCGGAGCTCACTCATCTGGGGGGGAAGACAGACATGGAAGTAGGGCACCGTGGGTGCAGCGGGCTGGCTGGGGTCGGGCCGGCCCCTGCCTCCGTGGTGGGGGAATGGGGTGAGGGCTAGGGGGAGAGGGAGGGAGAGAAGGGGGAGAAGAGACGTGGTGTTGTCCTGCTGTCGGAACAGCCGCCATGTGGTCCTCCACCAGCTCAATGGCCTGATCCAGCAATGCCGGGCGATGGCACTGGACCCGCTCCGCTGTTCCTTCCGGACGTCAGGCGATAAATTGTTCCAGCACCACCAGGTCGTTGATTCCCTCAGCGTCACAGTTGTTGGCCTTCAGCCATTGCTGGCAGGCATCCTGGAGTTGCTGGCTAAACGCGAACGGCTGGCCGACAACCTCAAAGCGCAGCGCAAGGAAGCACTGCCGCTGCTGCTCTGAGGTGTGCCGCACACGTTGGAGGTCGGCGTAGATCAGCTGGCTGTCGGCAGGGAGCTGCAGCCCAGTCAGCTGCACCTCACCCGTTAGCAGGGGGAGGAGGCGCACCATTCCACTGGCCAACCCCATGCCTCTGCTGCCTGCTCAAAGAGCGAGGAAGGCTTCGGGGTCGTCATGCGAACCCATCTTTGTTAGGTGAGGTGGGGAGGGTCCGTGGTGTTGGTGGACCCTGCTGCCGCGAGCAGGTGCCGGAACGCCTGGCGATCTTTCTGCTGTGCTGGCACCAAGGCTTCAAACCGTTGTTCCTGCTCTTGCCGGAGGGCAACTAGCACCTGGTGCTGGCTCTGTTGGGCCAAGGCGAGAGCATGGACCAGGTCCTTGAAGGGGGAGGACTCATGAGGCTGTTCTCTTCTGTATTCCGTCCCTTATTTCGGCACCACTGTAGAAATAGCTAGGGTGGGTAAAGCACAGCAGACCAGAATGGAGTTTGCAAAAACCCTTTTTATTTTAGCTTCTAATTATACTCTCACACTCTCACTCACTCTCTCTCTCACACACACACACACACACACACACACACACACACACACACACCAGTGTCCAAAATACCCATCTGCATTTGCCTGCGACCCTGTAGAACAGGATAAAGCGGCTAGAGATGATGAGATGAGATGAGATTTTCAAGATTGCAGAAGAAAAATTAAACAACCTGCAATTTTGCAGAATGAAAAAATCCAGCTCGGGATTCAATGGTTCTCAATTTAGCAAACTAGCGGTGCTGTAAATAAACTGAAACCTGCGCTGCGCAAACCTGACGGCGTTTTCCAGGTCAAAGTTGAGCAATAGTTACGTAATGGGAGGAGCCGACAACTACCTCGGCAGTTTCCACCATGCACCTCCCAGAATCAGTGTTGCCAAATTGGGCGGTTTTGAATTATACTTTGCGGGCAAAAATTTGCTTGGGCTGGTTCACAAAAATTGGGTGGGTTTGATGTTAGTTCAGCAGGTTTTTACCAGATGTTTATACATATTTCGCACCAACGTTCTGTGAGAATGCAGCCAGAGCCACTTTATTGTGTGTGTGTGTGTGTGTGTGTGTAAGGATAACAGATGAAGAAAATACATGGATGTAGACAAAAATAAATAAGACAAATAAAAAATAACCTTAGCAATGCAGATGCTAGATATGCATCGTAGCCTAACATAGCCTACATAATGCGTGTGCGTCACCTACTGGTGCATGTAGGATTCAGAACACAGCAGATGATTGTAAAGTTATCTGATTCAACCATATGTAGCAGAGTACCAGACAGCAGATTTTTCATCTCCAGCACTGACGGTCTCATGTTGCCATTTAAAAGTTGTTTGCATTGTTCAATTTATAAATAGTATATTGGTCTTTTAGCTGCATATTTTTACTTTACAAGATAGGCATCAAGTACATTTTGGTTGGTTTTACAGGCAAGTGCATTTTGGCAGGTTTTGAACATTTTGGGCTGGAAAACGTCAGCAGCATCTGGCAACACTGCCCAGAATTCAATGCGGCACAACAAACATGGCTCCCAAGAAGGATTGTTTCTTTGGGGTAGGAGTCTGACAAAAATGCTCAGAAAACGAGGATGGTTTAGTCATTTCTTGGCAAAACCGGCAGCCCGCGTGACTCCAACAACAGCGACAGATTGCGTGTCCGCGAGGGTGACAAAAATGAAGACGTTCGCTGTTATAGTATTGTTGAATGATGCAAAATTATACCATTATATCCCTTTTGAAGACAGCAACAGTATTTTACCTTTATTCATAGATGCTTTTAAATGTTTTTTTTCTCATACCAAGCTACACTAGTAAATGTTGTGTACTTTTTTTTTTTTTTTAAACTAGTGCTGTCTTACTTTGTGCTAGTCTGCACCACAGGCAAAACAGTTGCCCTGTAAGACAAAGCTTATAAGTTCAGTTCTGTAGCTCTGTTGTGCCATAATTAGTTTGTACCCAGTTCTCTGTTAGTTTAGAGCAGTGAAGCCCCTGCAGTAGTTCCCAGTTCAGTTCATGACCATGCACTTTAGAAGCCAGGCAAACACCATGAACACAAACGTTTTTCCATTTGCCTGTTGGGTTTTATTCCTTAATGGCATCAATTCTTTGCATCATTGTAAGATGTAACAATGTAGAATTGAAACCTTGCTTTCAATTTAAAACTACAGGTTGCAGATGCAAACACTGAATGAAGTACATTTGGGGTAACAATCTATTGTTCAAGCTAGAAACTTAACCTTGGCAAAATGTAACATGACGTGTAACATGAAAATGTCTTTTGTTTGTTTGTTTCTTGAACAGTTCTATTTTTTTTTTTGTGGTGATCCCTTTATCTTTCCACACAACATACTAATAATGTATGGGTGTGATAACTAGTACATTTATGAATTAGTTGGTATACTTAAAGTTGTAGTAGCCCGTAATGTCAGGGCAAGGGGGATGAAAGACCTGTGGAGGTATCATGGAATGATGACTTTGCTGCAGAGAAGGATCTGTGAAGACTGAAATTAGAGTGAGAGAATAAAGAATTACAGTAATGCTAGGAGTTGTAAAGCTAGATATGATGTAAATGTAGACATTATTAGGTTGAGATGGGTGTAGTATGGAGGCTTGTGTATTTGCAGAAAATATTTCCAAATTGCAGAACAAAATTTTGACATTCTACAATATTGCAGAACACTGGAAAAAAAGTATTTTGACCACTGAGTGACAACATCGATTCAAAGAGTGGAACTTTGAGTTGAAGCCAACATACACTGTGAATATTTGAATGATATATTCAATATGGGCAAGAACAAAGCAATAATTAGTGTTTTATTAGTCAAAACAGATTGTGTTTGTTCATTATTGTTACATAGATGAAGAACACACCATATAGTAAGATAGATTTATACTGTAAATGCATAAATGCAGGTATTTCCAAAGGGTTCACTTATTTTTTCTTGCCACTGTAGTTCTATATGGTGAACTTGTGGTCCAATATGTACAGGATGGTACAGGATGCAAGATAATAATAATAATTTAAGAGGTGGCGTGGTGCTGTAGTGGTTAGCACTGCCGCCTCACAGCAAGAAGGTTCTGGGTTCGAGCCCTGCGGCCAGCAAGGGCCTTTCTGTGTAGAGTTTGCATGTTCTCCCTGTGTCTGTGTGGGTTTCCTCCGGGTGCTCCGGTTTTCCGGTTTGGGTCTAAATTGACTGTAGACATGAGTGTGAATGGTTGTTTGTCTCTGTGTTAGCCCTGTGATAACCTGGCAACTTGTCCAGGGTGTACCCCGCCTCTCAGCCATAGTCAGCTGGGATAGGCTCCAACTTGCCTGCAACCCTGTAGAACAGGATAAGCGGTTACAGATTATGGATGGATGGATAATAAGTTAAATTTCTATAGCACCTTTCAAGATCCCATTGTTGCTTTACAGGAGGGAGGGAGAAAAAGACTAAGCAGTAAGAGAGGAAGAGAAATGTTCATGGAAGAGGTAAATCTTCAACTGAGATTTGAAAGCAGAGAAAGAAGACCCATCACAGAGTGACTGAGGAAGAGAATTCCAGAGATTAGGGGCAATAGCACTGAAGGACCTGCCCCCCATGGTGGAAAGTCTGGTGCTTGGGACAGCAAGTAAGCTGTTGCTAGAAGACCTTAGTGAGCGAGTGGAAGTGTAGGGGATCAGTAGTTCCCTAAGGTAGGTTGGAGCAAGATTACACAGGACAAGAAGAGAAAAGAACAAAATTAAGTAAAATGTGCCAATGTATATATGACACTGCACTAATACCTACTAAGTGGTAATGGGTAGTTACATTGCATTACTGGCATTTAGCAGACATTCTTTTCCAGAGCAACAGAAAACATACCTGGAGCAGCCTGGGGTTAGGTGCCTTGCTCAAGGGCACTTCAGCCATTCTTGCTAATCCAGGGAATCAAACTGGAGACTTTTTAGTCCCAAAGCTGCTTCTCTAACCATTAGGCCATGACTTCCCCCATGGTGCCTATTTGTCTTTAGTCATGTAGGTTTCACCTTTTCAGTATAAAGACAATCCAGACATTTCTATCCATGAAGTCCACCAAAGTGCTTGTTCACCCCCTTGCTATCTTAAGACTGGACTACTGCAGCTTGGTCATGAAAGATCTCAGACCTTTTCAACTGATCCAGAATGCAAGACTTGTTTTCAAGCTCCTCAATTCCACTACACCACCCCGTTGCTCAATTCCCTCCACTGGTTTCCAGCTGCATGCATCAGATATTAAACACTGATGCTTGCCTACAAAGTCAAAAAATGGACCAGTACACACCTATCTTAAGCCATTTATCACTCTCTCCACACTCCCTTCAAGCCTCTACCACAGCTTGACTGGACTCATCATCCCTCAAGGTATAAGGAAGACACGCATCATGACCCTTCTCTTACCTGGTACCTGGGTAGTTGAATGATCTTCCCCTGGCTGTTTGAACAGTGAGTCACCGGATGTCTTCAAATGAAGACTAAAGACTTACTTCTTCATCAAGTAACTGAATTAGCATTTAGTTAATCCATTATAAAACCTTTTTCAATTTTAACATTTCTATTTCCCCCAGGTTTATTATTTTTTAAATCAAATACTACTTCCACATTTTTGCACAACATACCCTACATTAATTAAACATGGCCAAATTGTTAAATCTGCAGCATGACTGATAAGTGACAAAAACATGGTCACTGATAACCCTTATGTATGCTGTAAACCAAATTAAATGAACAGTTATTGTGCATTTTTATCCCGCACCCAAACGAAGTTTGGCATGGGGATATAGAAACAGGTTCCGGCCAGCTGTCCATCCGGTCACATTTTCGTTTCCGGGCCATATCTTTAAAACTACTGAAGATATCTTCACGAAACTTTGTATACATATCAAGCAACATGTGAACGGGTGCTTTTTGCTATTTTGTATTTTTGGAAAAAAGTATTTTTCAAAATTTTACATAAAAAAATAGATTTTGACTTAGTTTCTAAGATCAATGTTTGTTTCTGGAGCATATATCCAAAACTATTTATGATATGGATTTGAAACTTGGTATACACATTAACAGGGTGATGGAGACGTAGACACATTTTTATCAGCTCAGTTTTTACTGATTTTACTCTGTTTTTACTTCAAATACTTTTTTTCCCTTTTTACCAAATATATTGAGCACTTACTACAGAACTTGGGCAAGCTAATGCATTAAAACTGCTTGCACAGGAATACAAAGAAAGTGCATTGAAAAGTGTATCTGTTGGGAAGGGGATTGATTTCCAAAATGAAGATGCACTCAATTATGTGGCTCTCATAACATGTGAGATGATATTGATAGAGCAGATCTTTCGCTAGTGAGTGCGCAGTGGAGACATGGGGAACCCTGCAAGTGAAAATCTGGTTTCCATCTCTTATGATGAATGGAAAAAATATATATATAAATCTGGACCAACTGCTATAGTTCCTACCTGATCCTGACTGTGAATGTATTTCTGTTTACAAAATAGTTGGGTGCTTGCTGTGGTTACAGCCTTGAACAAAATAGTTTCAGATGTGGTGATGGGAAATGACACTATAGGCATGCCCTGTGGTCACCTGTTTCTTGGAGACGGAGCAGATTGTGTCCTGGACCCAATCAGAAGACCTGGCTTATATAATCTGGAAATTAACCTATTTCTCTGTCTGACAAGCAGTGCAACAGATGTATTTTCTTCATGATCAAGATTGTGTTTGGATTGGGCTGCGGAATGATGAGTGATGTGAACTTGGTCTCAAGCCAAGTCTTCTTTGGAGAGTAGACAAAACTGTATGGTGGGAGTAAAGTGGCCTCCTTATTCAGTGTCAACCAGTTTATATATGTGTGTGCATGCGTGTATATATAAAAATAAAGCAAGCCAGCTTCTTGTCAGGTCTGACTCTGAAAGCTGCAGTTATTAGAACTGAAAAGAAAGTGGACTTCAGGGTCACTGATAGCAGCAGCAATCAGAGTTTGTGGCAGCCTCCAAACATGGCCACCATGGACTACAATTCCTAAACACCACAGTGCCCTCCCTCTCCTGAATTCTAATCAACCCTGCACCTGTTCCATATTACACCTCATCAGTTACCACTACTTAAGGATGACAGTTACAAACCTTTAGTGTGAAGTACTGTTCTGTGTATCTGATTATCTCATCTCATTATCTCTACCTGCTTTATCCTGTTCTACAGGGTCGCAGGCAAGCTGGAGCCTATCCCAGCTGACTACGGGCGAAAGGC
>JAPEKM010000014.1:13857471-13868535 GCA_027575975.1 Cathorops multiradiatus
TCAGTTTTTGAGATTTGTAAATTATTGCATTCCATTTTTATTTACAATTTGTACTTTGTCCCAACTTTTTTGGAATCTGGGTTGTACAAAGCGATACCCACATGCAGATCAATCTAATGGCCTGAAGAGATCCATGCCAATTCTTTCCAAGGGGATCTCCATCAGTGGCAATGGTGCTTTTTGTATGGCCGCTGGCATTTGCGACATGCTGCGCACCACCTGTGGATGTCAACACAAATCCCTGGCCAATAGAAATGGGCCATGAAATGATTGTGTTTTACCCTGTCCCAAATGCCCAGCCATAGGATTATGATGAGCTGCATGGAATAAAAGTTTCCTGTGGCATTTTAGGACCAACAACTGTGTCCTCTTTTTGTTAGTTTGAGTGTCCTGTGTCACTCGATGTAGCCTATCCTTAATAATACAAAAGTACAGGAAGGAAGGCGCAACGCAAGGCTGGAAGATTTGGTCATCAATTACTTTCACTTGGTCAGAAGCATATCTCAGAGACTTGTCATGCGCCTGCTTCAATAGGAAGTCCCCTAAGGGATTCCCCAGAGAGGGAGGAGGGCTCTCTCCACTCTGTCATCATGACGTTGGCTGGACTGCCTCCGCAGCTAACATTGCGGTGGGATCCCCCCTGTGACTTGCTACTGCAGGACCCACCCACTATTATCTGTTTCATTAAACCCCGTCCAATCGGTTCCCAGGATCAGTGGGTGAGTGGGGCTCCTACTAACCGCAGCCTCTACGCTATGTTTTTCTCCCTGGAAATGAATCGTGATGGGCAATTAGTGGATAATTCTATTTGGGTATATGCACTGTGCACTTAACCTTCACCAAATGTGCATTTCCCAGTGCCCTGCATTGAGTCAGGCTTTGATGTATGAAGGTCAGATTACAACCTGAATCCATCAAAGCCTGATGTGTTTAACCCCCTTGAATACTCTCGACTATCCTGTACACTCCTGCTCGATCAGGGGAAGCCTGAGGTGTGGCGGAGACACGAATCAGTAGCCCCACCTCCTTGCGGAAGCATTGATTCCGTGCCTTCTCTCCACACCACCTACAGACCTGCCTTGGCGTGCTCTCAGTTCTGGTGGGCACGGCGGAGTTCATCTTTGGAAAGAGGGGTTTAATGGTAGCATTGACATAGGAGAAGGGAGAGTAGAAACACAAGGACAGACACAAGTGCCAGGAGCGGATTTTGGGGGAATTGGCCCGTTTCCATGGGGTTGGGGTAGGGGAGGGGCAAGGAGGGGGAAAGGAGGAAGCGAAAGTGAGGTGGGGAGAGAGAGAGAGAGAGAGGGGAGGTTGTTACAGAGCTTACTCGTGGAAACACTGTTGGATGATCTTCGGCCAGTCAGACTGCCTCCTCCAACGACATCATTTGGTGACACTAGATCCACGCTGACGTCCTGCTCGGAAGCCGGGTAATGAACTGTTTCAGTATAACTTGCTCAATGATGGATTCGACGTCGCACTCGCCGGCTAGCAGCCACTGTCAGCAGGCATCCTGGAGCTGTGGGGTGACCATGAATGGTCAGCCCAGTTTGCTGTAAGCCAGCGGGTGGAAGCGCTGGTGCTACTCTTCTGGGCCGTGGCTGACCCACTGGAGGATGGTTCACTTCAGGTGGAGGTACTCCAGCATGTTGGTGGTCCGGAGCTGTTGAGTGGCAGTAGGCAGGCCGCCCACTGTGAGGTTGGCCACTAGCTCGCCTCCATGACCCGCTCGAACAGTTGGATGAAAGCATTGGGGTTGTACTGTGGCTCCATCTTCACTAGCTGGACGGGCATGTTGGCTACAGGAACAACAGCTGGAGCACCTGCAGACTGGATCCAGCTCCGTATCACCTGCCAGTCCTCTGCCTGGGTTTCAAGCAGAGCCTGCAAGCGTTGGCCCTGATCGACAGACAGTGTGACGAGGATCATCAGCAAGGAGGGAGCTCTCGGACTGGTTCGGATCCTGTGGCAGTGTTTGTTCCTTAGTCCCAGGTTTTGGCACCAGTATAACAATTCTCAGATTTTGGGGGAACAGAGGAACTGGAAGCAGGCTTCAGAACATGTTCTTTTTATTTCGACACTTCAGTGACAGCTCAACACAAACATTATTTTATACATATAAAAATAATCACGCACACGCTGAGTGATGCTGCTCTCGCGCTCTCGTCCCTGACTGTCTGACAGAGACACAGGTTAATAGACAGCCAGTAATTTGACACAGGCGCACCTCATCACGTTACCTGCTGATTCAACCTGCCTCCTCACTGTTCACTGCCAACGCTTGACCATGGTCCTACTGCCACAGTAATGTTTTGAGGATGAAGCTGTGAAGTTTTAAGGACAAAGTCAGAAAACTACAAGAGAAAAGCCATAATGTTTTGAGGACGAAGTCGGAGCATTACAAGAAAAAATGCCCTAATATTGTGAGAATGAAACTGTAATGCTTTGTGTATAACATAATAATGTTTTGAGGATAACGTCGTAATATTTTGCAGACAAAGTCAGAACATGACAAGAAAACAGCTGTAATGGATGCCGTAATGTTTTGAGAGGAAAAAGCTGTAATGTTTTGAGGATAAAGTCATATTCTGAGAAGAAGCTCACAATGATTTGCGAATGAAGTCTGAATACTGCAACACAATGGTGCATATCAGAGCAAAGAAAAGCATTGCTTTACAAATCTCAAAACATTTACTCTTCTGGCACTTCAAATTATTATTAGCATTGGAACTTCAAAATTACTGTAAGAAATAATTAAATGTTGATTTTAAAACAAAGAACCACACACCCTTGGAGGAAATTTTCTCTCTTGCTGAAGGAGAAATCTCAGGCTGTGGATACCTTTGAGGATACAGATGGCCACATCTGCAGCTGAACAGCTGGAATTCAGTCACTCATTACAGCAGTTGATCCTCTAATGTATTGTGACACGTGGACTCTCCATTAGACTTGCGTTTATTGTCCGAGTCCACGTCCCATAATGCATTGGGGACTCGGCGTACTGTATACTGGACTTCCACACCATCTGGATTTGATTCACATGTGGATAATGTGTAGATTCTGTTTATCCCAGTTTAACATAACTGTAACTGTAGCATTTTAGGTTAAGATTTGGGTCAGAAAGCTGCTGCTTTCGATTTTAGGGTGCCATTTTATATGGGCAATACCCAGACTAGCATTTTGAGTGCTTTAGCTGTAGGTTTGTGTTCATAATTATGATGTGGACACTGAAGGGACCTACCAGTGTGTTTGTCAGGTGGTATTAGAGCTGGGGTTAGTATTTATCTGAGAGAACTTGTACTGTATACTACATTTTCCATGTTTTAGCCAATTCAATTTAATTGTTTTATGTGTTTAGAACTTTTATCAAAGGACAAACTATCCGTTTATCCATAACTGCTTATCTTGTGCAGGGTTGCAGGCAAGCTGGAGCCTATCCCAGCTGGCTATGGGCGAGAGGTAGGGTACACCCTGGACAAGTTGCCAGGCCATCACAGGGCTGACCCATGGAGACAAACAACCATTCACATTCACACCTACGGTCAATGTAGAGCCTCCAATTAGCCTAACCTGCATGTCTTTGAACTGTGGGGGAAACCGGAGCACCCGGAGGAAACCCGCACAGGCACTGGGAGAACATTTAAACTCCGCACAGAAAGACCTCCGTCAGCCACTGGGCTCGAACCCAGAAGCTTCTTGCTGTGAGGCAACGGTGTGAACCACTACACCACTGTGCCGCCCAAAGACAAAGCAGCTTTACAGAAATATGTAAAGAAGTTCCTGATCTACAGTACTGTGCAAAAGTCTTACGCACCTTATTTTGTTTCATACAAACTTTTGTTATAGATTTCTATTTTATGACTTCATTATCGACATTACAGTACAAAAACATTTTAGAGTTCCAAACGTTTGTTTTCCAGCACAAAATTAAATGTTACAGGAAAAAAAAATTCGTATCTGAGCAGAATATTACATGAGAGCACTTTATAGATTAAAAAAGAAAACCTAATAAAGGCTACTGTGCTTTGGTGCAAAATTAAGAAGCAAGTATGACAGAAGAACTGTGGTGGGTTCTGAAAGATGCTCAGTAAAACCTATAGGTCATTTCCATATAAAACTGCACTCATTGGACCTGAGACTTTTTTTTTTTAAAGCAAAGGGAATTTCATCTCATACCAAATATCGACTTTGTTTAATTTATTATGGCTTACTGATGTTTATAGTATTTTTATTTTTTTTAATGTTAACATTTCATTATTTTTAAGCTATTTTTGGCCTACAGCATTTCCTTAGATTTATCTAAAACTTTTAAATTGATCCCTAATGGGCAACTTGGAGGTGACCGTGGCAAGGAAAAACTCCCTGAGAAGTCATGAGGAACAAATCTGGAGAGGAGTCAAACTTAAAAGGGGAACCCATCACTTCCTGGGTGGCATTGGCTAGTGCAGTTATAAATTATTTCCCTTCTATAACCGTATTCTATACACTTATCAAAAGGTGTAATTGTGTAAACAGGAGCTTATGAGTATTAGTCATTTCTGAATTCGTTATACAGTTGTGTTAATGTCATCAACTGTTCACTAATGGAGACTTGAGTGCAAAACCTCCTCATCACAATTCAGTGTATGATCTGTACTCTTTTATAATCCTTGTTTCAGATCCTCTTCTACTGCCCTCTCTGCGCCTCCTGGTACCACCTTTGCGACTCATGTCGGCTGCTTTATGGCGGATCTTTCAGCAGCAGGATGTAATGCAGTACGGGATGATCGCAGACTTTGTTTCGCTGGTTACTGAAACTGTACCGGAGCTCTTTAGTCCCACACATGCTGTTGAACTTGTTCTGGGTCTGCGTGCAAAGGTAATAGCATTACCATACTATCTTTAATGTGTTTTTGTTTTCCCCCAGCAATTTAATAAATGTGTAATTAGAACTGGAAATTAGGATTTTCCAGTTCTTTTTCCAAGTTCTGTGCATTACAACATTTCTAGTCCAGTAATGACCCTTTCACTGCCATACAATTTCTCTTGCATTAACTCTGTTTCCAAAACGCACACATCTACAACCGCGATTCCAAAAAAGCTGGGACGGTGTATAATACAAATAAAAACAGAATGTGAAGATTTGCAAATCATGGAAATCCTATATTTTATTGAAAATAGTATAAAGACAACATATCAAATGTTGAAACTGAGAAATGTCATTGTCTTCTGAAAAATATATGCTCATTTTCAATTTGATGTCAGCAGTACATTTTAGAAAAGTTGGGACAAGGGCAACAAAAGACTGAAAAAGTTGTGTAATGCTGAAAAAAAAAATTTGGTTAATTGGTAACAGGTCAGCAACATGATTGGGTATAAAAAGAGCATCCCAGAGACGCAGAATCTCTCAGAAGCAAAGATGGGGAGGGGTTCACTGTTCTTTGAAAGACTGTATTGGCAAACAGTGTAATAATTTAAGAAAAACGTTCCTCAATGTAAAACTGCAAAGAATTTGGGGATCACATCATCTATGGTACATATCATTAAAAGATTCAGAGAATCGGGGAAATCTCTGTATGCAAGAGACAAGGCTGAAAATTGGCATTGGATGCCTGTGATCTTCAGGCCCTCAGGAGACAATGCATTAAAAGCAGACGCATGTCTGTAGTGGAAATCACTGTATGGGCTCAGGAACACTTCAGAAGACCGTTCATTACTGTATCCACAAATGCAAGTTAAAACCAGATATAAACAATATCCAGAAACACCACCTTCTCTGGGCCCAAGCTCTTTTACGATGGACTGAGGCGAAGTGGAAAACTGTCCTGAGGTCTGATGACTCAAAAGTAGAAATTTGACATTCTGAAGGATCACGTGGCCCTGCAGACGCAATGGTCAGAGGGTGCTAGAGCTCCTACTAACTATCCCTCAATTTTGATATTTAGTTAGGTTACACACTTGATAACCGTATTTACAGAATCGGTAAAGTTGTAGGAGATGTCGGGGGACAAGAAGCCAGGCGGTTCGCCAGCCTAAACCCCTTCAGCGAAACGCAAACCGTCGGAGGGCGGCAACATGGATGCTAACATTGCTAGTAGTGTTAGCATGGCTATTGAACTAGCATTAGCCAGACAACAAGATAGCCCATGTCACCGCTGCTTCCAGGCTGTTCAGGGAGCTCTTGACGGAATGAGAAACTCCATAGATAGCTTGGAAAGGAAAGTGGAAGCCCACATGGAAACAGTCAAGGGACTGGTCGTGAAAGTAGACCGTGTACAAGCTGAGACGACAGCCATGAAAAGGAAAGTGAGTAACAACACTTCCGATCTGGACAAGATGCAATTGAAAGTTGCTTCGCTGGAGGACCAAGACCGGCAGAATAAAGTGAGAATTATGGGGATTGCGTCCGGCAGAGAGGGAAGGGATGCAATCGCTTTCCTACAAGACATATTGCCGAAATGGATCCCCTCGCTCGGCAACGTCAAGGTTCAAGCGAGCGAGAGGAGGGGGGACGGGGGGGTATCTCGGTTATGACTCTTGCATCAGGGCTAGACCTTTTTATTGTAACACCTGGAGCAGTAGGTACCAATTTCGATAATGGTTAAGCTATCTACTGTATATTGAGCTATAATGTCCGGGGTTTGAATACAAAAGTTAAGAGTAAAATGTTTAGACTTACTCCATCGCAAGAATGTGGGTGTAGCATTTATTCAAGAAACACACCTGAGGGCAGAGGATGTATCACGCTTTCAAAATAAGCAATATAAAGTTGTAGTTTCAGATTGTGGGAGTTCTAACTCTAGAGGGACGGTCATCTTGACTAAAAGGATCTTGGCCCTAGAAGTGGAAAAGACTAATGAAGGGACAACAGGTCGCGTAGCTTATTTATGTACATCCATATATGGAAAGAAAGTAGCCTTTGTATCTGTATATGCACCAGCAGTTTTTGACCCTCTCTTTTTTCCTGAACTTATCAAGGTGCTGCTGTCCTTATTAGATTATGAGCTGATTGTGGGAGGGGATATGAACGCAGTGTGCGACCTCAATTTAGATAGATCTACCTTGTCTGCTTCCCACACTCGGCGGGCAGCATCAGCTGCTCTTAACGCCATGATAGAGAATATTAACCTAGTTGATATGTGGCACATTCAAAACCAGGGCATCAGAGACTATACATGCTTTTCCGTGTGTCATAAATCACATTCCAGAATCGACTACTTTTTGCTCTCTTCGAGTCTAAAAACGGGCATAGATTTGATACAGGTGCTGCTGGCGACATCATTGTCTGACCACAACCCGCTGTTGACAGTAGATCTTCGTCACAGATTCAATAAAACACCGAGATGGCGCTTTAATATGACCCTTCTACAGGATGAGGTATTTGTAGCACAATTTAAGAAAAGGATCATGGAATTCATAGCCATTAATATAGGCACAGTAGGTGATGCCTCGTATATATGGATGGCCACCAAGGGTTGTTGTATTAGGGACTTTACATCCTCTTATGCATCTCACCTCAAAAAAGAGAGGAGCCGCAGGGTCTGCGAGTTAGAAAGGACGTATCACATACTTGAGAAGCGGTTAAAGGGTAAATACGCTGAATCAGTGGAAAAATAACTGAGAGGAGTCAGGGTGGAGCTCAGTGATCTGTTGAGGAGGCGAGCGGAATTCATCATGCACAGAGTCAGGCAGAGTTGTTATTTTAATGGAAGCAAGCCAAGCAGGTTATTGGTGCTGAAGGTTAAGCAAAGTGAATCCACAGCATCAATCAATACCATAAAAATGGTTAATAATAGATTTACATCTGAGCCAAAAGAGATAAATATCGCGTTCCACTCTTTTTACAAGGAGTTGTACAAATCAATGCGTAATTTTGACTCAGAGAAATGTAAGCAATTTCTGACCAATCTGGATTTGCCCATATTAGGGGAGCAGGAAGCAACAGATCTGGGTCATCCCATATCCTTAAAGGAGCTGGAGACTGCGCTCAGGATGACAAAGGGAAATCGCCGGGCCCAGACGGCATACCGCCAGAGCTCTTGCTACACTTCTGGGATATTCTGGGGCCAGTTTTGTTGGGGTCAATCAGATCAGCAGTTGAAAAAGGCTCTTTCCCTGCTCATACTAATGCCGCCTTGATTTCGCTAATCTCTAAAAAGGGGAAAAACAAAACTGATTGCTCCAATTACAGACCGATTTCTTTAATCGACTCCGACAAGAAGCTGTACTCTAAGGTGCTAGCGTTACGTTTGGAGAGATACATGGACAATCCATAAAGATCAGACTGGCTTCATGAAAGGGCGTCTAGCAGCAGACAATATTCGACGTCTAATACACGTAATTCATGAAACTCAACAGTTAAAGACTCCATGCGCGATATTGTCACTTGACGCTGAAAAGGCCTTTGACAGGCTTGAGTGGCAGTATCTGTGGGGGGTTTTGGAGAGATTTGGCCTAGGGAGAGGGTTTGTCGACATGATTCTTGTTTTGTATGCTAACTCCACCGCCATGGTGTCCATGAACGGCTTACACTCGAGCCCCTTTTCCATCTTTCGTGGGACTTGACAGGGATGCGGCCTCTTGCCAAATTTATTTATTCTCTTGCTAGAACCACTAACCCAACATTTGAGAGAGAACCAGGTTATTGCCCCCATTCGGATTAAAACCTCGTTGCATGCCATATTGACCTTCGCTGATTTACGTACTTATCGAATATCGAAAAGTCAATACCTTCGCTGCTAGCCACTTTTGAAGAGTTCAGGATGTTGTCTGGCTATAAGATCAACTGGGCGAAGTCAACTCTGATGCCCCTGAATAAACCTGCAAAAGCGGTATTTGCCTTATGATGTTCCCATTAATACAATAATCATGTACTTGGGCATCCAGATTCAGCCTTCACTGCATAATATAGTGAGAACATCTTTAAGGAGGTGGAATGTGACATAGCTATATGGACTAAATTACCAGCTTCACTGCAAACAAGGATTGCTTCCATCAAAGTGAACGTGCTGCCTCCCATCAACTTGAGCATAATGATTCCGCTCCCTCCTCCGGCGGAATATCGGAAAAGAGTTGACTCCCTGCTATAAAAATATATCTGGAATAGTGGACATCCCAAAGTTAAATTCTCCACCTTACAGCGAGCAAAGCAAGAAGGTGGTTTTGGACTGGAAGGTATGTTAGCTTTATGTTTGAAATGTAATCTAAACTGAGACCATATTTTAAGTGTTGCACTCACTATTGGATTATTAGTGAAATATTTCTTACTAAGAGGCGCTGGAGCACACACCAGTGCTGTTAAACTCCCAGGGGAACTTGCACTTTGCTCCATCAATACCCATAATGGTTGGCTCTCAATAGGTGACATCCAGAATTGGATTTTATGTACATTGGCGGCCCAGTAGTAATTAATAAAGTTTGGGAGACCCAAACCTCCTTCGTTCTTATGTCTTTGCAAAATCTCTTTCCTGATCAGTGGAACTGTTTTGTTCCATATAAAGGAAGATATACAGTAAGCTGATCCAAATCTTTAAAGTATGCTTTGGGAATAAACACAGGTAGTGTCTGAAACAAAAACAGAAATTTAGGTAGGATAGTCATTTTAACAGAGTTAACTCGCCCTGCCAATGACAAAGGCAAGGTTGCCCAGCTGGACAAGTCACTTTTCGTCTTATCTAACAAGGCCCTAAAGTATTTTTTTTGTACAGATCTTTAAAGTTACTCGTCACTGTAACACCTAAGTGAAGCTATCACACACTACTTGGAATGGATATGAGCCAAGAGACATCTTTCTAGCCTGTTTGTTCATAGGAAAAATCAAACTCTTGGTCAGGTTTACTTTATAATCAGAAATCTTACCAAAATCTGATATCATTTGTAGTACTTCAGGTAGGGAGCTATTTGGATTAGAAAGAAAAAAACATTGAGTCATCGGCATACATTGGAACCTTATGTATACAGTCCCCTCTTTTTTACCCCTGTGATTAAAGGAGATCTCCTAATTGCCACTGAGCCACTTGCTATTGCTATGTCAAAGAGCAGGGGAGATAGGGGATACCCCTGCCTGGTGCCTCTCCAAATGGGGAAGTAGTCTGACAGTACCTTATCAGTTCGCACAGCTGCCTGAGGGGCAGCATAAAGTATTTTAACCCAGGCTTGAAATATAGGGTCAAACCCAAACTTATCCAATACCTTGTACAAATAATTGTGTTCAATGCGGTCAAATGCTTTCTGTGCATCTAATGAAATAAGTACTTCTGGGACAGGGGATGTGTCAGAGGAATAGAGTAAATTAATATCCGCAAATTGCTAAATAAATGTCTACCCACCCCAAATCCTGATTCATATGTATAAATTTGGGCAAAACAGATTCAAGTCTAGAGGCCAGTATTTTTGTAAGCATTTTATAGTCACATCCTAGTACACTTACTGGTCTGTAAGATCCACACTGTAAAGGATCCTTATTCTTAAGTAATGCAGAAATTATAGCTTGGGTCATTGTGGAAGGGGAGGTAAAGCTTTGTTATTAAAACATTCTTCATACACTTCTAATAAGATTGGGGCCACTTTTGCTGAAAATTTCTTATAAAACTCGATGGGGAAAACCATCTGGTCCTGGGGCTTTACCTGATTTTTAGACATGTTATTACCTTAACAATTTCCTCCAAACTAATAGGTTAGTCCAAAGCTACTTTATCTGACTCCTCAGTGCCTTTCATCTCCAGTCCATCTAACATCTGGGTTATTGTGCTATCACTAGCCATTTCACAAGTCTAGAAATTCTTATAGAATTGCATGAATTGCCTACTTATTTATCCTAGATCACAAGTAACCATCCAATGCTATTTCCATAATTTGGTTTGCAGAGACAGAATTCCTAAGCTTGTTCCTAAGACTAAGCTTGCCGGCCCTTTCCCCATGTTCATAATGCTCACTGTGGGACTGCATGTATAGGTCCTGCATTTGACTAGTTGACATATGAAGAGTTCAGATGCAAAAACCCCTAAACGCCATTTTTGTGAAAACTGAGTTAATGATATTGTGTGAATCCTGTCTAAATCTAGAATATGTAAATGAAATGTT
>JAPEKM010000014.1:18088839-18100413 GCA_027575975.1 Cathorops multiradiatus
AGGGTGTACCCCGCCTTTCGCCCGTAGTCAGCTGGGATAGGCTCCAGCTTGCCTGTGACCCTGTAGAAGGATAAAGCAGCTAGAGATAATGAGATGAGATGAATAATAAAAAGCAAAAAGTCTTAGATATCCACAGATTCAACCAATAAACACTGAGTACAAGTGGAATTAATTCTGAAGGACTTTAGCTGCAGAGTATTTGATTACTTTCCTTTCCTTCTGTGTGTGTGTGTGAGTGTGTGTGTGCACGCGTGCAGGCATGCATAAATTTTACAGAACGTCTCTCTTTCTTTTCCTCCATTTACCAATATTAATCAAATTACACCCTGCTAAACTTTCTCAGCTCTTCTGTCGTTCTTTATTGAATTTATATTCTTTGCTTCATTGCCTCTGTCCATTCCATCCCTTTCTTCCTTCTACTCTGTCCTCATAATCAGCGCTCTGGGTAGTCAACAAATTGAATTAAAGGAGAAAGTTTAAAAACTGAAGCGTCATGTTAATGATTTCATTTTTTCAATTAAGATAAAGAAGCAGTCGCTTTCTTGACCCGCGGGCCAAGACACTACATCAAAGCAGCCGGCTCTTAACATACAGCATGTTCAAAAAGGTTGTATGAGTCCTTTTACTATATTTTTCAGAATATACGACAGGTTTTTTGCCCAATGAGCTTTGAGAATGCTAACTGATCTGCAGCTATGAGATATGCTAACTGATATGTTAGCAAAATGAACTGACTCAGAACTTTTGCTGAAATCTGTACAGGCTTTGCAGTGCTGATATGTAGCGTAACTACATTGTCGTCATGACTGAGCTTAACATCTAGCATCTGTAATCCATCTTAATGCAAGATTATTTCACACATTTACAAACCTGGGTGGAGTCCAGGAAACCGGTTCATGTTCTCTGGTTTATCTGAAAACAAGTTGAAAGCGATTCTTTCGTCAGGCATCAGGTGACCTGATTGGTGGAACTTTAAATAGTAAAAATAGAAACATGTCATCTGCAAATGAGACAAAATGTCAGCTCTGTCTATGGGGTGAAGTAGGAATAACAACACAAGTTACTGGTAAGTCTGTTTAGTTCTTTTTAGCTTAGAATATCTGATAACTAAAACTCTAGTAGTAGTATTAATTCTGCAGAAAACAATTAAAGCTATCTGAAATCTGCGGGTTTAACATGTTGCCAGTTATCTATATAATAAGTGACAAAGTTTGTTTGTTTGTTTGTTTGTTTTGAGCTAACATCACAGTTTCTCGACGGATTTTCACCAAATTTGGCAAGTAGGTCCGGGGGTGACCCGGAATTTTGCAGATATCAGCAACATTCATGTATGGGCCCCAGGGAGGTCCCTGGGGGGCACAACATCCACCCATCCCCTCCCTCAATGCCTTTCACATTCTGTTTATAAACACAAACTCTCGACAGATCTTCACTAAACTTGGCACATAGATACAGGAGATTTGTATCTCCTGTATTTGACAGAACTCAGAAATTCCATATTTGGGTGCCAGGGGGTCTCTGGTGGACCCCTGGGTGGTGGATGTTTGGATTTTTGTTTGTCTTGGGTTAACCAATTTCACCATTTCTCGACGGAGCTTCAACAAATTTTACATGGAAGTCTGGGGGCAACCCAGAATTTTGTAAAACCCGGGCAATGCTGGGTAACCTGCTAGTTTGTTAATAAGATACAAATTTAGATTATTAATTCATACTCAATTATTTATAATATTATTCCTCACAATTGTCAATTATTAGCCAGACCTCACCAATAGTTCATGATAAAGAAATGATCTATAAAGGGTGGTGCACTGATTAACACAAGAGGTGTGACAATTCAATTCGAATCATGAGTTTGACCTTCCAATTCGATTCAAATCACGAGTCACATTTTTTGTCCTCTGTTTTCTAACCAATGCAAATTACATTACCAGTTGGGGAATGGTGGGAACAAAGTGTGTAGAAGAGATGCTCTCAAGGCATCCAATGTTTGGTTGACATAGTTTGCCATGTAGGCTGTGTTAGCACGTCATAGCTAAGCCAGACTGAGGTATCCGCAATGCTAGTGTAGCAGTATGCAATGATTTGTCCTAGTGAAGTTCAACTGGGTTCCCGATCCCAGCCAATCACTGCACAGGAATGCTGCATAAAGGTGAGCAGAGAGCACCTGTCTACCTCTCACTCACCAGAGGCTGGGTTACATCACATCCTGGTGTCTTCCACTTCTGCGTTTGTGTGGCAACAGAAGCTTGCTTGGGTGTTGCTGCTGGCTGCATGCTGCTCACCACTCCTTATGCCTCTCACTGTTCGCGGCTGGTAGCTCTCGTATAGTATCGCTCCCTCCACCCCACGCTGTGTTGTCCTGGACTGCCTGACCAGGTAAAGGTAGTCTATCAGCAGCGTAAAGCCAGCAACCCTGCGAGAAACCACTGCTGCTTTGCCTTAAGCTGTTTTGCTTTGTGTTACTTTGCTTCGCGTTACTTTGCACTGCATTGTGCTGCTTCACTTTGTCTTGCGTCGGGCATGCACAGCCTTGCCATGGCCGACTTGGCTTCTGGTTGCCTTGCCTGACGCTGACTATTCAGCTGGCCAGTTGCTTCCGTGGCTTGCCAGTGCTCCCCAGGTGAAGCTGTGGCTCAGTAACACTGTCTTTTAATTAAGTCAAGCCATGTCTTATCTGTGTGTGTGTACATGTGTCTGAGAGAACAGCATGGCGATTTAGTTATTCTGTTCCTTTGTTATTTGTGTTTGTTTGTCTATTGGTACATTCCTTATTTTCTTTGGTAATAATTGGTTTTGTTGTAACCTGGAATTGGGATTAATTTATTAATGTGTTTATTTAGGCTATTGGAGTCTGCATTTCAATTGATTCTGTAGATTTTGGTTAATCGTTTGATTTGTTAGTGTGTTTTCTTCTGGTTTTTGTTTAAATTTAATTTTGTGATTTTTTTCTTTGTTATTAAATAGTTCTGTTTTTATTTTTAACCCGTTGCTCTCTGGTCTGTGCCCCCCATTCAGATGCTGAGTCTACAGTGGTGGATTGGTGTCCCAGTGATGGCGTTCCTCTTGTGTTGTGTTTTGCATGTCGGGTGGTTTTTGCTGCCTATTTAATTGTTTCATGTGTGGTGTTCCTGGGATTCCCCTTTTTATTTGCAGTGTCTGGCACCATGAGTCACAGCCCTGATTGGGTTTCCCTTGATTGTCCCAGAGCAAGTGATATTTTATTCTTTTTAAAACAAAAATTAACTTGTTAATAATAAAATTTGTATTTTTGTATTATTGAACTGCCGTCTCTGTCTCACTTGCTAATGAAACTAAGTGCCCTTTTTGTGTTTCTTTTGGGGGTTATCATATCCAAAATATTTCCCTGGGTGAAATTCCCAGGGTGGCATTGTCTGGCAACAAATTAAATCCTTTACACTGTCCTAATCCATACTTTACGCCTCATGCCGCCACAATCTGGCGTTGTCAGCAGGATTGCAATTTGAGAACAGAGACGTGTGTTCTGTTTAGGTGTGTTGTATTTTCCTTTTTTTTTCAGAGTCATATGTAGCATTACAATTTTTTTTCTCCCAACAGTAGCACGAGGGAGAGAGTCTATAAGAGTTTTCATTGGCATTAATGGGCCTGATGATGTCTGTTAAGCAGTGTGCACCTGGTGGCATACCCAATGCAGAGGTTTTGTTGCATGAACAGTTTGTGGAGCATGTGCTGTATGAGTTGCTTCATCAGGAGTTGAAGCAGTTTGTGTGCCGGCAGCCTACAGCTACCTTACTGGAAGCCAGGAGTGAGGCGATCAGGTGGGAATGAGAGGGCTTACCTGGAGGTGTTGGGGTCACAGACTTTCTGTCCCTTCTGTCTTCGGTGCAGAGTGTGTTGTCCAGGGCAGTGGCCAGGTAGGCGTTAGTCCCTCTCAAGCCTCTGAGCTGTGTGAGATGAGGGAAATGCTCAAGTTGCAGCAGGAGCAGTTGAACTAACTGATTCAGAGCATCTCCTATATGCAGGGCTCTCAGCAGCATAGCCTAACAGCTTTTCGTGGTCCCATAATCTGTAGGCGATGTCAGCAACCCAGTTCATCGATAGGGAGTGTGATGGAGCTCATATGCCTATTCACACCCAGTCCCTTACCAGCCTCTCAGCCTAGTAGGCCCTTCCACTCTGCCCAGGTGCCGGGAAACTAGCACCCGCTGAGCTGCAGAGCCACAGTTTGGAGGGGGCAGCTACTGGCTCAGGTACAGGTGATGTGGAAGTGTCCAAGCTCATGTCATCTTGTCCTCACTTAAGTGTGAGCATGGAGGGGGTTGCAGTGTCTGGTGGATATAGGGTCTATGGTGTTGACTATCACAGAGGGTTTTTTTTTTCGCTAGCAGTTTGAGCCCTGGGGCCAAGAGTGGCTCAAATCTTGTCATTGGCTGCAGCTCAAAGTAGCCAATGGCCTGGCTATTCCTTATATAGGTTACTTAGAGTGGGATTTGGAGCTCTGTGGTAAGCTCTTGCCAGCTTGTGGGATTTTGGTGGTCAAGGACCCTCTGGTGGTGTGTCTTTACAGATTCCTGGGGTTCTAGGGATGAATGCCATCTGCAGGTGCTATGGGGAACTCTTTGGGCAGCATGGCTTGGCTTTGTTCGATCTGCCGGTGGTGTCTGAGGCCCCCAAACTTGTCACACAGGCCCTCCAAAAGTGCCATGAAGCCAGCATCATGACTGATCAGGGAGCAAGAAGAGTCAAGATCTGTGGTAAAAAGGCTTGTCGCATCCCAGGTGGCATGATGAAGATCGTCATGGCCACATATTCAGAGCAGTACTCTGGCACTACAGTGCTGTTTCAGTCCCTAAACTCTGGCCTGCCTGCCAGCCTTCTTGCTTCTCCTGCCCTGGTACCGGTGGTATGGGGCACAGCCTACATTCCCATTGTAAATGTAGGATCTTTAGATGTGCTGCTGTACCCCCATGCTGTTGTTGGGACCTTAGAGGAGGTATGGGTGGTAAGTCTACCTGCTGGTGTCACTGAGGTGTCACCTGTGGTGGCTATGGTGGCTTCTCAGTCTGTTTCCCTACCAGCGCAGGATCAGATAGCGGCTTGGCGTTGGGTCATTTGCCGGTGGAAGCACAGGGTGAGGTGAGAGTGCTTTTGAGTCAGTTTGGGTTTTTCTTTTCAGCCCATGATGGGGACCTAGGTTGTACTGACCTGATTTCCCATGAGATCCCACACTTAGACGATGTCCCTGTGTGGCAACTGTATCGCCGGATTCCCCCATCAGAGTATGAGGTCGTTAAAGACCACATTAATCAGCTGCTCAGTGTGCAGGTTATTAGGGAGAGCAGCACTCCCTATGCCTCTCCAATTGTGCTGGTCAAAAAGAAGCACGTCAGCCTTTGTATGTGCGTGGATTATAGGCTCCTCAAAAGTAAAACCAGGAAGGATGCCTTTCCATTGCCCCACATTGACGAGTCCTTAGATGCCTTGACTGGAGCTCGTTGGTTCTTTTTGAGTGGAACTGCATGCCCTTCAGGCTTTGCAATGCTCCCAGCACCTTCCAGAGGTTGATGCAGCGGATCTTTGGTGACCAGCAGTGCCAATCCCTGCTGCTCTACCTGGATGATATTGTGTTTTTTTTCCTCGACCACTGAGCAACATCTGGAGAAGTTGGGTGTGGTGCTGGGGTGTCTGCAGCATGAAGGGCTAAAGGTGAAGCTCAATAAGTGTGCCTTCTTCCAGAGGGAAGTGCGTTATTTGGGACATGTCATTTCCCACTAAGGTGTCTCTACAGACCCCAGCAAGATCAAGGTGGTCTCCCACTGGCCATTTCCTACCACTCTCTCAGAGCTGTGCTCCTTTCTTGGTTTTGCCAGCTATTACCACCACTTTGTAGAGGGTTTTGCAAAGCTGGCTGCACCCCTGCATAAGTTGGTGGTAGAGCTGGCTGGTCACAAGTCCAAGCAGTTAGATAGTGAAGTCTCTGGTTGTTGGACAGTGGAGTGTCACCATAGCTTTGAGGCATTGAAAGCCAGACTCGTCTCTGCCCCGGTGCTGGCATATGCTGACTTCATCCTCCCATTTATTTTGGAGGTGGATGCCAGCTATGGTGGTCTTAGAGCAGTCTTGTCACAATAACAGGATGGTAAGGTTAGACCCATAGCCTATGCAAGCTTTGGTTTGAGGCCCACTGAGTGCAATATGCACAACCATAGCTCCATGAAGTTGGAGTTTTTGGTGCTCAAGTGGGGAATGACGGAAAAGTTCAGGGAGTATCTATTGGGCCACAAATGTGTTGTTTACACCAACAACAATCCCATGAGTCACCTGTCATCTGCCAAGCTTGGGGCCACCGAACAGTGTTGGGTGGCCCAACTTGCTTCCTTTGATTTTGAAGTGAAGTACTGTTTGGGCTGAAGCAATCAGACAGAGCTGATGCTCTGTCTCATCTGCATCGCCCTGAGCTACAGGACATGCAAACCATGGTCTGTGGCACACTACTCCCTCAACCCTTGCAGCAGGCCCTGCAGGTGGACAAAGTAGAGGCAACACAAGACACTGTTGCAGTCTTGTCCCATCATCTCCCATCTGATCTCACCATGCTTCAGCACACTGACCCTGTCACTCAGGAGGTGTTGGTTTTCTGTACATGTAAATGGCATCCAGATAGAGAGGAGTGGAAGCATTTATCACAGGCAGCCTTGGTCTTGCTTTGACAGTGAGATCGTCTGGTTGAGAGGAACGGTGTGTTGTATCACCAGGTTTTCAGGCCAGATGGGGCTGAGGTGGTGTTTCAGTTGTTGTTGCCTGTGGCGTTAACAACAGAGGTGCTGACTGAGGTCCACCAGGGGCATGGTCATCAGGGGGTTAAGAGGACTTTGGAGCTTTTATGCCAGTGGTGTTACTGGCCAGGGATGTTGGCTGAGGTGATGCAGTGGTGTCTGGCATGTGAGATGTGCCAGGTGGCCAAGTTGGGTCAACCAGCCACTCATAGTTACATGGGACACCTGTTGGCTTCTCAGCCTAACAAGATTCTGGCCATTGATTTTACCATTATGGAGCCCAGCCATAATGGGATGGAAGACATTCTTATCATGACTGACATTTTTAGTAAGTACACATGGGCTGTCCCCACCAATGATCAGTGAGCTGCCACTGTAGCTCAAGTCCTGGTGTTGGAGTGGTTCTCGAGATTCGATGTTCCAGCCCAGATACATTCAGACCAGGGGTGGAGCTTTGAGAGCTCCCTTATTCAGCAGCTGTGCGGTCTCTATGGTATCGAGAAGTCTCGCACCACACCACACCATCTTTCTGGGAATGGGCAATGCGAGCATTTCAATAGAACGCTTCATGATCTGCTGTGTACCTTGCCTGTGACATGAAAGCATGACTGGAGTTCCTGTCTGCCCCAGGTCTTGTATGCCTATAATACCACCCTGCATCAGGCAACTGGTGAATCTCCTTTTCTTCTGATGTTTGGTCAGGAGCCAAGACTCCCTGTTGATTTCCTGCTAGGCAGAGTTCAGGATCCTGTTGGTGGCTATGTGCATGAGTGGGTTCAGGAGCACCAGACTCGCTTGAAGATAGCATTCGAGGAAGCTTGTGACTGGTTGAAGGCTGCTGTCGAGCGTCATAAGAAAAACTACAACCAACATGTTTGTGATGTTCTCTTGAAGGAGAGCCAGTTGGTGTGGTTGCAAGACCTTGGTATACAGGGGCACCACAAGATCCAGGATCAGTGGGCCTTGGTCATGTATCATGTCTTAAGGGCACCGAGGGAAGTGGGATCAGTTTACACCATTGCCCCTAGGGATGTCCCAACCAGAGTCAGACAGGTCCATTGATCTCTGTTGAAGGCTGTGTTAGGGGTCAATTCTCCAGGTGGTGCCATAATTCCCTCTCCACCTCCTCCTGTACAGCCTCAATCAGAGGATGAGCTGTCTTTTGATGGTGATTGGTTGATGTTGGGGTTAACCCTAACCCTAACCCTGTTCTGGAAGAAGCTGCTGTCCATCAGACTGCTAGGTCAACTGCAGGTCATCACTCCAACATCCACTGCCTCCCACAGCCTGCAAGGTGGGCTGAACGAGGAGGTGTTAATCCTCCTGGCCCTGTGTCAAACACAGTTGCCACACTATTTAGGCCTTGGAGTTAATGTTTGGCCTCTTTTGGGTTATACCATCATCAGGATGACGATTCAATTACTGGGGGCAGATTGTGGCAGTATGCAGTGATTTGTCATAGTGATGTTCAACTGGGTTCTGATCCCAGCCAATCGCTTTATGAGAATGCTGCATAAAGGTGGGCAGAGAGCACCTGTCTGCCTCTCACAGGCCAGAGGCTGGGTTATGTCACATCCCGGCATCTTCCACTTCTGCTTTCGTGTGGCGACAGAAGCTTGTTTGGGTGTTGCTGCTGGCTGCATGCTGCTCACCACTCTTTATGTCCACTCCTTAAGTGGGCGACCTCCATGAGCTGGGTCGGGGAGAGGTGGTCTCCACAGGGGACCAGAGTGGTGGGTGATGTCAATTGCCCTTTTTGAACCTCTGGCCCCAGCTCCACCTTCTCCGGAACCACGGACACCAACGCCACGGAGACCTACTCGCTCCAAAGTTTTAGTAGGTTGAGGTGGTATATCTGTAACACCCCACCCCTGTCCATTCGACTCACCTCATAGTTGTTGTCCCTGACTTGCCGTTTGACCTCAAAGGGTCCTTGCCACCTGGCGATCAATTTAGAGCTTGATGATGGCAACAACATGAGTACTTTATCTCCCAGTGTGAATTCCCTAAGGTGCGTGCCCCTGCTGTACAGATGGACTTGACGTTCTTGGGCCTGCTGCAAATTTTCCTGGGTTAGGTGTATAAGTGTGTGGAGTTTGGCATGCAGGTCAATAACATATTGAATTTTGTTTTTACTGGTTGAAGGTCCATCCTCCCAATTTTCCTGTAGCACATACAGAATGCCACGTGGCTTATGCCCGTATAGTAATTCAAATGGGAAGAACCCCATGGAGGCTTGTGGGACCTCTTGCACTGCGAATAACAGGGGCTCAAGCCATTTATCCCAGTTGCATGTGTCCTCGCTTACGAATTTTCTAATTATGGTTTTGAGGGTGTGATTAAACAGTTTGACTAAGCCATCCATTTGTGGGTGATAAACACTGGTGTGGATATAATTAATTCTCAGTAACCCATGCTGTTCGTGCAGTGTACATGACATAAATGTAGTGCCTTGATCAGTCAGAATCTCTTTGGGGAGTCTGACCTGGGAGATCATGCAGAAGAGTGCATCAGCAATACTATGTGCTGAGATATTGCAAAGAGACACTGCTTCTGGATATCACGTTACATAGTCTACCAGAACTAAAATAAAGCAATATCCTCATGTTGGCCAATCTAATGGCCTGACGAGATCCATACCAATTCTTTTGAATGGGGTCTTGATTAATGGCAGAGGGTGCAAAGGCACTTTTGGGATGGCCGCAGGATTTACTAACTGGCATTCATGGCACCCCGTACACCACCTACGGACATTGCCGTGAATCCCTGGCCAATAGCCATTATTTGGGCTAGTGTCTTATCCTGCCCTAAGTGTCCAGCCATGGGTTTAAAGTGAGCCCCCTGGAATATAAATTCCCAGCACCTCTTTGGGATTAAAAGTTGGGTTATTTGTTCCTTAGTCTGAGTGTCCTGCATCACTCAGGATAATCTATCCTTAATAATGGAAAAATAGGAGAAGGATGGGGTGGCGTTTAGCTGGAGCATTTGACCATTGATTACGCTCACTTGGTCAAACATGTGCCGCAGAGTCTGATCTCATGACTGCTCTAATGGGAAATCCGTGAGAGAATCCCTGAAAGAGGGAGGAGGAGCCTGCTGCTCCTCACTCTGATGCGGTGATGATGTAGACAGCTCTATGACAGCTGCTCCTGCCAATGCCACTCCGGGACCTCCCCCTGCTGAACTATGGCAGGCCCCACTCTTCACTAAGTGCATCATTAATTCCCCAAAAACTGGCTAATCAGTCCCATAATTATCGAGTGGGTAAGGCAAGGATTAACCACCACCTGTACTCTAAATTTCTCCCCTTGAAACAGAATGTGGACCAACACTAAAGGGTAGTTGTGAACATCCCCATGCACACACAACACCTTCACCAACTGTGCTCCCCCAATGCCTTGTCTTGCACAAGGCTTTAGTAGATTGAGGCCTGATTACAGCCAGACTCCACCAAAGCCTGATACATATCCCCTTGGACACTCACTGTATGCGATATGCTCTGGCATGATCGAGGGTGGTTCCTGGTGCGTCAGGGATCTGGACCACCGTGCCCACCGATGCTGGAGGTGCCCCGGCTCCCTGCAGCACCAGCAAACTGGCCTGGGCTTTCTCTCTGCACCAGCGCTCTGGAGCTCACTCACCTGAGGGGGGAGGGAGACGGACACAGAAGCGGGAAATGGGAGGGCACCACAGGTGCAGCGGGCCAGCTGGGGTGGAGCCGGCCCCTGCCTCCGTGGTGGGGGAATGGGGCAAGGACGAGACACAGAAGGGGAGGGGGAGAGAGAGAGGAGAGAGGAGAAGAGGAGAGCTGCGATCCTGCCATGGAACAGCTGCCAAATGATCCTCCACCAACTCGATGGCCTGATCCAGTGATGCTAGATGATGGCACTGGACCCACTTTGCTGTTCCTTTGGGAAGTTGGATGATGAATTGCTCCAGTGCCACCAGATCGACAATTGCCTTGGTGTCATGGTTGTCAGCCCTCAGTCACCACCGGCAGGTGTCCTGGTGTTGCTGGCCAAACGCAAATGGTTGGCCGACCTCTAGGCGTAGACCACGGAAGCGCTGGCGTTGTTGTTCGGGGGTGCACCCCACATGCTGGAGGACAGCCTGGCGCAGGTTTACGTAGACCAGCTGGCTGTCAGAGGGGAGCTGTAGTGCGGCCAGCTGCACCTCACCCATTAGCAGGGGGAGGAGGAGTGCCATGCTCTGTTCCACCGGCCAGCCCCAGGCCTCTGCTGCTTGTTCAGATAGCGCGAGGAAGGCCTTGGGGTCATTATGCAGGCCCATCTTCGTTAGGGTGAGGTTGGGTGGGCCTGCGCCGGTGGAAGCGGTGGACCCTGCTGACGCGAGGAGGTGCTGGAACGCCTAATGATCTTCCTGTTGCGCCAGTACCAGAGCCTCGAATCATTGCTCTTGCTCCTTTTGGAGGGTGACCGACACCTGGTGCTGGCTCTGTTGGGCCGTGGCGAGGGCATGGATCAGGTCTGCGAAGGGGAGGACTCCATGGGGCTGTTCTCCTCAGTGCTCCACACCGGGTTTTGGCACCACTGTAAAACTTTGTGTGGGTAGGTGGAGCACAGAAGTACGGCAGGCCAGAACTGAATTTCCAAAATCTCTTTATTGTCACACTTTTCAGCATTTACACTCTCCCAGACACTCAGACACGCACACACACATCAGTCGTCTGGTTGGGGAGAGAGCTCCCTTCCTCCACTCTCTCCCTCCTTATATAGGGTGCAGTCACTGGGGAAGACACACAAACACAGGTTAATTGACATCAGGTGCAGTGATTCTGCCACTTACCTTCCCTGACTCC
>JAPEKM010000014.1:18300865-18311081 GCA_027575975.1 Cathorops multiradiatus
GAGGAAACCCACGCGGACACGGGGAGAACATGCAAACTCCACACAGAAAGGCCCTCGCTGGCCATGGGGCTCGAACCTGGACCTTCTTGCTGTGAGGCAACAGCGCTAACCACTACACCACCGTGCTGCCCCAAATCATTATCTTTCAAATTAAATACAAGATTGTAACAGCTTCCCTAGTACAGTGGGCACTGAAACAGACAGGCGGAATCAAGGTCACTTTTATTTTTAATGGTTGATTAAACACAAAACATGCTGTTCAGCAGTTTCAACATAAACTTCAGCATGCCATTTCACAGACGTGATTTCAGCCAGGGGAAGAGATCCTCACTCTCTGCTCCTCTCCCCTTTTATCTGCTCTCTCTCACTGTACACAACCACACACACACACACACATAGACAGCACATTAATTTACAACAGGTGCTTCCACTTAGCCACTAACCTTCCCTGGCCTCACTCTCCATTCACAAACCAGCGCTTGACCATACCCCCACCACCCAACTCAGGCCGGGGAGCCGTCCAGCCTGCAGCTGACTACCCCAGCCCCCAGCCAGGAGAGGTATTCCACTACTCCCATCTGTGCCCCTGGCCTGTGGACCACTTCGAACTTAAAAGGCTGCAGAGCCAGATACCAACGGGTGATCTGGGTGTTAGCATCCTTCATGTAGTGGAACCACTGGAGCAGAGCATGATCTGAGCAGAGGGTGAAAGGGCATCTCAGCAGGTAATAACAGAGGGTGAGGACTGTCTGCTTGATGGTCAAGCACTCCTTCTCTATGGTGCTGTACTTCATCTCCATCTCCCACATGGAGAGCTTGCAGCTGATGTACAGCATGGGGTGCTCCTCCCCCTCCACCATTTGGGACAAAACAGCCCCCCACCCAATTGCACACTTCTTCAGGTTTGCTATGAGCCCAGCACACCTCAGCAACCTCAGAACTGCACTGAGGTGTTCGAGATGCCGCTCCCAATCATTGCTATAAATGATTATAACATCTAAGTAGGCCACTGCATACACACTGTGGGGATAGAGAATTCGGTCCATGAGATGCTGAAATGTTGCAGGGGCCTCAAACAACCCGAAAGGAATGGTATTAGTTTAAACCCAATGGAGTGGAAAAGGCCATTTTTTCCTGGGATAATGGAGTCAAGGGAATCTACCAATATCCCTTTGTTAAATCCAGTGTCAAGTAAAAGCGAGCTGTGCCTAACTGATCAAGCAGTTAATCAATGGAAGGCATCAGATATGCATCAAATTTAGACACCATGTTGACTTTTCTATAATCTACACAGAATCAGACCGACCTGTCGGTCTTGGGAACCAAAACCATCAGGTTGCTCCAGCCACTGTATGATTCCTCAATTACCCCCATCTTCAGCATAGCCTGGAGTTCATCCTGAACCACAATTTTCTTGTGTTTGGGGAGCTGATACGGGTGGGGATTCCCCCGTGACATGCTACTGCAGGACCCACCCGCTACTATCTTTTTCATTAATGTTTTAACCATGGCCAATCAGTTTGCAAGATCAGCAGATAGTCGAAGCTCACACTAACCACGGCCTCTACATTATCCTTTTCTCCTTGGCAATGAATCGTGATAGGGATTAGCAGGTATTTATGTATATCACCATTCACGCACTTAACCTTTACCAAACATGCATTCCCCAGTGCCCCACACTGAATCAGGCTTTGATGGATGGAGGTCTGATTACATCCCAAATCCACCAGTGCCTGATGTGTACTCCCTTGAACATTTGTCGGTGTGCGGCACATTCCAGCTTGAATGGAGGTGGCTTCTGGCACGTTGGGGACCTGGACCACTGCCCCACCTCCATCACCTGGCACTGGTCCTGGAAGTGCCCAGGCTCCCAGCAGCACCAGCACACAAGCCCAGACCCAGAGCTCTGCACTGCTGGGGCAAGGAGCACTCACAAGGAAGACACAGAAACATACGGGGAAGAGGGGGAAGGGGAACCACAGGGTCAGGGAGCTGGCTGTGGGGGGTCGGCCCCTGCTTCCCTGATGTGGGGAGGGGACAGGTGGGATGGGAAGAACAAGAGAAAGGGTGCACAGAATGAGAGAGAGAGAGAGAGAGAAAGAGAAGCTGGATGTGGCCTGTCACTGGAACCACTGCCAGATGGCTTTCTGCCAGCTCACTGGCCCAATCCAGCAATGCCAGGTCATGGCACTGGACCCATTCCACTGTCCCCCTTGGCAGCCAAGCGATGACTTGCTCTAGTGCCACTGTGTCAATAATTCTCTTGACATCACAGTCCTGTGTGCTTAGCCACTGCTGGCAGGCATCCCACAGCTGCTGGCCATAGGTGAAGGGTCGGCCAACCTCCTCCAGCATCAGGTCACGGAAGCACTGCTGATGTTGCTCTGGGGAGCGGCTGACTCACTGGAGGATTGCATGCTTCAAGTCAGCATACACCAGCCTGTTCTCCATGAGTAGTTTCTGAGCTGTGGGCTGTGCTTCGCTGGTCAGGTAACAGGTGGGCCGCTTGCTGCTCATCCAGCCACCCTCATGTCTCTAAGGACTGCTTGAACAGGTCCATAAATGCCTCCTGGTCATCGTGTGGCCCAATTTTTGTGAAGGTGACGTGGAAATCCTGCAGACTCCGGGGCTGGTGCACCTACGGGGTTGATGAGATGCAGGAGTGCCTGGTGGTCGTCCTGTTGGGCCCACAGCAGATCCTCAAAGCACCACTACTGCTCTGTCATCATTGCAACCAGCACCTGGTGCTCATTCTGCTGGGTGGCGATGAGGGCACGAATAAGCTCACTGAATGTGGAGGACTCCATGGCAACAGCTCCTTTCCAGTGTCCCAGATTTTGGCACCAGTGAAACAGCATCCCGAGTATGTTGGTCACTGAAACAAGCAGGTGGAATCAAGGTCACTTTTGCTTTTATTTTTAACAGTTGATTAAGCACAAAACACACTTGTAGAGGGATCCTGATGTGGGTGGAGCACAGAAGCATGGAAAACAGCTGTTTGCATCTTAGTTATTTACTTTATTGTTGCTTTTCAGCACACAACTCAAACTCTCTCTTCCACATACACACACAGGCTACTATCAAGCTCTCGGTGCCGACCTCCCCTTCTCACTCTCCTTTAATAGGGCGTGGTCACTGGAGGAGACACACAAACACATGTTAATTGACAACAGGTGTAGCAATATGACCACTCACCTTCCCTGACTCCGCCTTCCATTCACAGACTGATGCTCATCCACAACCCTGCTGCCACATACCCCCACCGCCCAACTCAGGCCGGGCAGCCATCTGGCCTGCAGCGGACTCCCCCACCCTCTTGATCGGAGTTCCTTGACAGCTTCTGGCTGAGGTACAGCACACAGGACGCCCCTCCACCTCCACCTTCTGGGACAGAATGGCCCCCAGCCCTCTGTCCAATGTGTCTGTCTGTAAAATAAAAGGGAGAGAAAAGTCAGGTGAGTGTAACAGTGGCCCCCCACACAGTGCAGTCTTTACCCTAGAGAAAGCCTGCTGGCATTGCTCCATCCACTGGACCAGATCTGGTGCTCCTTTTTTAGTGAGATCAGTCAGTGGGGTGGTGACATCCTAGCAATTAGGTATAAACCTATGATAGTAGCCAGCCCCAGAAACTGTCTCACCCCCTTTTTGGACTTGGGTCTTGGGCAGACCACAATCATTGCCATCTTATTAGTTTGGGGATGCACCTGCCCATGGCCTAAGTAGAAAGCCAGATACCATATTTCCACCCACCCAATTGCACACTTCTTTGGGTTAACCGTGAGATCTTCCCACCTCAGCTACTTTAGGATGGCCCTAAGGTGTTCGAAGTGCCACGGCCAGTCATTGCTGTAGATGATAATCTCATTGAGATACACAGCTCCATAGGTGGTGTGGGGGCAGAGGACCCTGTCCATAAGCCGCTGGAATGTAGCTGCTGCCCCAATCAATCCAAAAGGAAGTGTGACAAATTGATGCAAGTCAAACGGTGCGGAAAAGGCCATTTTCTCTCGGGACAGAGGAGTCAAGGGGATCTGCCAATATCCCTTCGTTAAATCCAGTGTCAAAAATGAGCAGTGCCTAATAGATTGAGCAGCTCATCAATGCAAGGCATTGGGTACACGTCAAATTTAGACACCACATTGACTTTCTTATAGTCCACACAGAACCAGACCGACCCATCGGTCTTGGGGACCAGGACCACTGGGCTGCTCCAGTCACTGTGGGACTCCTCAATTATGCCCATTTCGAGCATGGTCTTGAGTTCATCCCTGACCACCTTTTTTTTTTGTGTTCGGGCAGGCAGTAAGGGCAGCTGCTCTCTACCTCCCCCAGGGGTGTCTCAATGTGGTGTTCTATGAGGTGGGTGTGGCTGGGCAGGGGTGAAAACACGTCGTAAAATTCCTTTTGCAACTGGGCTACCTCCGTGAGTTGGGCCGGGGAGAGATGGTCTCCACAAGGGATCGGAGTGGTTGGTGATGTCAATTTTCTTTTTTGAACCTCCGGCCCCAGCTCCTCCTTCTCTGGGTTTACTGACACCAACGCCACAGGGACCTCCTCATTCCAATGTCTTAACAGATTGAGGTGGTAAATTTGCAATGCCCCACCCCTGTCCATTCCCCTCAACTCCTAGTCGATGTCCCCGACTCGCCGTGTGACCTCGAAGGGCCCTTGCCACTTGGTGATCAATTTGGAGCTCGACATGGGCAATAATATGAGTTCTTTGTCCCCCCAGTGTGAATTCTCTAAGGCACGTGCCCCTGTCGTACAGTCGGATTTGATGTTCTTGCACTTGCCACAAATTCTCCTGGGTTAAGTGCGTGGTGTGTGGAGTTTGGTGCGCAGGTCAAGAATGTATTTAATTTCGTTCTTACTTGATGAAGGTCCATCCTCCCAATTTTCACGTAGCACATCCAAAATGCCATGCGGCTTATGCCCATATAATAATTAAAATGGTGAAGAACCTGTGGAGGCTTGCGGGACCTCTCGTACTGCAAATAACAGGGGCTTGAGCCACTTATCCCAATTACATGCATCTTCACTTATGAACTTCCAAATTATGTTTTTGAAAGTTCAATTAAAACGTTCCACTAAGCCATCAGTTTGTGGGTGATAGACACTGGTGTGGATAGGCTTAATCCCCACTAACCCATACAGTTCGCGCAGTGTGCGTGACATAAATGTAGTTCCTTGGTCTGTCAGGATTTCTTTCGGGAATCTGGACCCGGGAGATAAAGCGGAAGAGTGCTTCCACAACACTGCATGTCGAGATGTTGTAGAGAGGCACTGCTTCTGGATATCATGTTACATAGTCCAATAAAAAAAATAAAGTGACATCCCTGTGCTGACCGAGCTAATGGCCCGACGAGATCCATCCCAATTCTTTCAAAAGGGGTCTTGATTAAAGTGAGAGGGCGCAAAGGAACTTTTGGAGTGGCCCCAGGATTTACTAATTGGCATTAGCGGCATGTCGCACACCACCAATGGACATCCCTGCGAATCCTTTGCCAATAGAACCAGGCCATTATTTGGGCTAGTGTTTTGTCCTTCCTTAAGTGTCCAGCCATAGAATTAAAGTAAGCTGCCTAGAATATGAGTTCCCGACGGCTCTTTGGGATTAATATCTGTGTTATCTTTTTGCCAGTTTGAGTGTCCTGCGTCACTTGGTATAACCTATCCTTAATAATAGAAAAGTAGGGGAAGGCCAGCGTTGCCTTTGGCTGGAGAATTTCACCATCAATTACTCTCACTTGGTCAAATGCATGCTGCAGAGTCCCGTCTCATGACTGCTCTAACGGGAAATCCCCAAAGGAATCCCTGAAAGAGGGAGGGGGGTGGGGTGCTCCTCACTCTGCATATCGCCCTAACGCAGTGCTGACGTAGATGGCTCTGCGACAGCTTCTCCCACCGATGCTAGTCTGGGGTCTTCCCCAGACAGATTACTGCAGGACCCACTCCTTACTATGTGTGTCATTAACTCCTTAAACCCTGGCCAATCAGTCCCGAAAATCAGTGAGTGGGTGAGACGAGGGTTAACTGCCACCTTTACACTATGCTTTTCTCCTCAAAATAGAATGTGGATGGACACTAAAGGGTAGTTGTGAACATCCCTGTGCACACACAACACCTTCACCACTCATGCTCTCCTCAGTGCCTCACCTTGCACCAGGCTTTGATGGACTGAGGTCTGGTTACAGTCAAAATCCACCAAAGCCTGGTACATATCACCTTAGACACTCACCGGTATACGTTACGCTCCGGCCCAATCAAGGGCAGTTTCTGGCGCATCGGGGACCCGGACTACCATGCCCACCTCCATCACAGAGCATTGATTTTGGAGATTTCCCGGCTCCCTGCAGCACCAGCACACCGGCCAAGGCTCTCCCTCTGCACCAGTGTTACAGACATCACTCACCTGAGGGGGGAGAAGGCACAGGAAGGCGAAAATGGGAGGATACCATGGGTGCACCAGGCTGGCTGGGGGGGAGCCGGTCCCCACCTCCACAGTGGGGGAATGGGGCAAGGACGGGAAGCAGAGGGAGAGAGAGAGGCAAGAGGATAAGCACATCTTCCTGCTGTCAGAACTGCCGCCATGTGGTCCTCTGCCAATTCGATGGCTTGATCTAGTGACACCAGGTGATGACACTGGACCCACTCTGCCATTCCTTCTGGAAGTCACGCGATGAACTGTTCTGGTGTCACCAGTTCGATAATTCCCTTGGCATCGCGGTTGTCTGCCCTCAGCTACCGCTGGCAGGCATCCCGGGGTTGTTGCCCGAACACTCCGGGGTTGGAGCCTGACCTCCTCCAAGCACAGCGAGTGGAAGTGCTGCCACTGTTGCTCTGGGGAGCAGCCAACATGCTGGAGGATGGCTCTTCTGAGGTCCGCATATACAAGCCGGCTGTCGCCAGGGAGCTGAAGCGTGGCAAGCTGCGCCTCGCCCGTCAGCAGGGGGAGGAGGCGTGCTGCACGTTGTTCAACCGGCCAACCCCACGCCTCCGCTGCTTGCTCAAAGAACATGAGGAAGGCTTCTGGATCATCATGCGGACCCATCTTTGTTAGGGTGAGGTGGGGAGGGTCCGCTCCAGTTGCGGTCATAGACCCAGCCAATGCGAGCAGGTGCCGGAATGCCTGGCGGTCTTCTTGTTGGGCCAGCATCAAGGCTTCGAACCATTGTTCCTGCTCCTTCCAGAGGGTGATCAGCGCTTGATGCTGGTTCTGCTGTGCTGTGGCGAGGGCATGGGTGAGATCTTTAAATGGTGAGGACTCCATGGGGCTGTTCCCTTCTGCACTCCCGCATTTCGGCACCACTGTAGAAACTGCCCAGATGTGGGTGGACTACAGAAGTATGGCAGGCTGTTATTTGCTTCAACTTCACTCTATTTGACTTTTCAGTGCAACTCTTTTTGTTTTGGGACAGACACAGACACTTATACACACACAGACACCATCATGTTTTGGTTCCCGATCTCCCCTCCTCTATTCCTCTCACTCCTTTTATAGGGCGCCATCACTGTAAAAGACACACAAATGCACGTTATTTGACAACAGGTGTAGCGATACGACTACTCACCTTCCCTGATTCCGCCCTCCATTCACAGACTGATGCTTGGCCACACCCCCGCTGCCACACACTACAATACTGTACATAAAATCAAGCAAAAATGTTTGAAAAGCTTCACGTCAAACATCAGAATGGAGAAAAGTTTGATCACAGTGGCTTTTTTCCATGGTATGGGTGTAGATCCCAGACATGCTGATTCACCATGTTGATGAATGAGGTCAGAGGTGGATAGCCAGACAGGTTTTTGCTTACAGGAAAGCTACAGTAGCACAAATAACCACTCTTTACAACCATGGTGAGTTGAAAAGTATCTCGGAACACACACCACATCAAACCTTGAGGTGGATGTGCTACAACTGCAAAAGAGCACATCAGGGTCTTCTCCTGTCAGCCAGGAACAGCAAGCGCAGAAACAACACAGCTGAAGATTGGAAAAGGAGCAGGAGACTACAAACTTGATCAATGAGTGTGACTGGAAACACATGAGGCATTTCAGGCATGATATATCATTGTTAACAAGTTCATTCCCATGCTTTAGTTTACTAAAAGGCTTTGAGATTGAACCAAGCATACACACAGATACAAAAGGCATTATAGATGGAGTTCCTTTACATGCAAATGAAATAAAAGTAGCTTCAAAATTCATCCAAGCATGAAGCTTAATCAAGTTCGAAGGAAACACCACATCCCCGAGGCTGTGTAAGTGGTGCTGAAGGTCAACACCTCCATTAAAAAGAGGAGAAGTGTGGGAAGAAAGAGAGCCTCATAAAATCAAGGCCCAATTTGGCATGACATGTCCACTTAGCACCCCTCTCTGTGGACATGTGGTCCCAGTGCATGTGTGTGTGTCTGTGTGTATGTTTTGACTGTGGAAAAAAGCTCCATTAGGAGTTAATGTGAGTGTTGACTTGCAGATTATTCCCCCGACTCACCTCCCCTTTAACTCCGTCAGCACTCATTACGGCAACAATAACAACATACACACACACGGTTAAACGGTTGCTGATGGCAAAGGCTAGTGACCGTTATGAGTCATAGGTCATTGTCGACTATGAGGTAGACACACACTGATGGCTTGAGCAGCTGTGGTGTGTGCTTCTCTCCCACTCTCTCTCTGAAGTGAGCGCTGCATTGTCTGATTTTAAGGTTCTCGTCCAGCGCTTTGTTTTGCCGTGTCTGTGTTAGACATCGAGTGGCGGTAAATAGATGAAACTCCTTCCCAGATGTTGTTCCCATGACCTGAATGATGGAAAGCAGCTAACACACACACACACACACACACAGGATGTGTATCTCTGTCTGGTCCCTCTGAGGCCCTGTACACCAGCGCTACAGTTACAGGTCGAGGGTGAAGGTTCAGAGGTCGACTGACAATCACACAGGTGTGCCATTCAGTAGTGCTCACCTGTGGAGCATGCTCCTCTTTCCAATTAAGAACACACACGTACGTTCACACACACGGTCACGACCATTCCATGAACTTCATGTAGTGAGGGGATTCTCTTTCGTTGGCGTGTGGGTGTGCGTGTGTGTATGGATGTGTCCGTCTGTAGGTTTCATTCTACGCGGCAGGTGCTAAAACAGGCTGAGCTTTGTCATCGCGTCCCTCTGGACTTAATATTATGTCTGTCTGTGTGTGTGTGTGTGTGTGTGTGTGTGCCATCTGTTTTTACTTAGATGAATGTGACAGACCACAGGAAATGTCCAAAGCTATCTTACCTCACACACACACACACAGTACCACACCTTTGGGCTTATTGTATTAAATGTGCATCGGGTTGATGATATTGTTTTGCTTGATCACATTCAATGAAACCTTTATTGGGCCAGTGAGGTCATGTAAAGGTCAACCAATGAGGACTGATTCTCTCGTCAAGTAACGTGGAAGTTCATCATCATCATCATCATCATCTTCTAAGTGTCATGCCTAAGTCATCAAATACTCACCTCAAACAGATTTGGTTACACAGTTTCTGAGGATTTCATAACCATCTTGATGCCAAAATCATTTGCTTCCTCAGCACACAAGTATTTGGTAAGAGGTGTGGCCAAAATTTAAAGGTGGAATTTAATAAGATTTGGATAATAATATACAGGATGGGATGCAATCAGAGAAAAAAATTCAATCTATCAAATAAAATTTTTTTTTGTTTGTTTCTCTGTGAAGCCCTTAAATGTGAAAATGTTAACTATGCAAAGAATCCTTGAATGTGTTGGCAGGTTTTTTGTACTAATTTGATTTGCATACTGTGTGTAACATTTTAATACTTGCTCATAGCCCATCAGTGGCTCGTGACCATAGATCTTGCTGACGCACAATGACAAAGTCTAGCACACAGAGAGGAACCATCAGGGCCTTCTTGACCTTCAGTGAAGGCCCAAACATATCAGCATTTCATTCCCTGTGTCTGAAATTGCTCCCTATTCACTATATAGGGCACTATATAGTGGGGATGCCATTTTGTAGTGCTGTTCGAAACTTTAATGAGGATTATTTACACTCTATATAGTGCACTCAAAGTATCCCACAATGCACCATGAAAAGTAGTGTACAACCGATGGTCACTAACCAAAGCGATATATCCCATCATGCATTGTGGTCGTGCTGAAAGAAATCAAATTAAAAGTCTCAAATTTGATTTAATAAAAGGCAG
>JAPEKM010000014.1:28194856-28208664 GCA_027575975.1 Cathorops multiradiatus
CATAGTCAGCTGGGATAGGCTCCAGCTTGCCTGCGACCCTGTAGGACAGGATAAGCGGCTACAGATAATGGATGGATCGAAAAGAAAATCGATTGACTCGCCCATCCCGCGTAAGAATTTGTTTTATATTGAACACAAGGCGGCGCTGTGTGATTACTTTTATATCTATGATCATTCCCTTCAGGGATATTCAGTGCAGTTTTACACTTTAGCCGCTAGGTGGCGGCAAAACTCAAATCTTGGAGTCCGTTAAGTCGGGTGATTTTTTTTTTTTTTTACAATGCTGTTAGTCCTCGGTAAATTTCTAAACAGTTCCCAGCGGAAATCTGATCAAATGCACCAGTATTGCTTATATTTATAAAAATGCGTCTAGAATTGCTTTCAGCGTTTATTTTTATTTTACAATGGCTATTTGTCAATTTCAAGTCACATGCTATGCAGAAACAAAAAAAAAACAAGAAAGCATGGTCTGCTGTGCGTTCCACATTTATTATTTTGTATTATGTCATGCTATATCTCATATAAAACATCTGGTCTGTCTAAAATAATAAAGGTTATTGATTAGATCATATTTTAAAAAAAAAAAACTCTCAGATGCAGGACAGATGTAAATCATCTAAAGACACGCTGTTTTCTTTAACATAATGTTTTCTTGTGTCACCTACCTATTTTTGGTCGTTTCAGACATGTTTTATAAATATAGCCTATAATATAAAACCATGTAGATATGAGAACACTATTCTGTTTTCCTTCAATCTATAATAATAATAATAATAATAATAATAATAATAATAATAATAATAATAGCCCAGAATATTTATATTAGACTACAGATTATAGGGAAGAAACAAAGTTGATGTATCCCGCCAGCCTGGAGGATGTGTGGAGATTGACACGGTGTGTCGTCAGATTTCTCATTAAAATGAATATGTGAAGAAATTTGTTTTGGTGCCTTATTATTCAGAATACCTTCCTGAATAATTTATATCAAATTATCATGTCGGTCAACATCTCAACATCGGTGACTTAACCTGCGATTAGTAGCATGGCTGTCGGTCTTATTGGATTTTTTTTTTTTTTTTAACATACATGTGTTGAATATTTCAGTACACACGGTAATAAATAAAACCATCAAAGCTCAAATGGCTTAGCGACGCAGGAAAGTGCAATTAAAGATACCATGCACTGATTATAATGACAGGTTGTATACTATATTTTTAAATTGTTTTAATTGTTCACAATGTCGTTTTAACCAGTGGAATGGCTTCAGCTTCAGAGCCCTGCAGTGAAACAGCACCATGTTGTCTGATTGCTCAGTGTTTGATGATAAGGTTCAGGTTCAGGTTGACTCTTTGACTTTAACGGGTGTAAATCAGGCAAGATATATAATAACTCACCACCATGCAATCTGCCATAAACTCACAATCTTCTTGTATTGTTATGTGTAGGTTCAAAAAAAATCCCTTATATAGTATTATGTGTAAGGTAAAAAAAAAAAAAGTCCCATATATAAGGGATTTTTTTAACTACATATAGAAGATGATTTATTTTATGGCAGGTTTCAGACCTGCTCTGAGGCTGTTTGTGTGTCTTGGAATAACTCTTTTTTTTTTTTAGCAGGATTATCAGCAGTCTTAGTCTCAGTGTCAGTTTCATGGTTTCTCATGTTGAGAATTATGACCATAAGGTTTCACATTCCAGGTGAAAATGAGTGGCGTTGGAGAAAGCGCAACTTTCTCGTGACTTCCCTTCTTGTTTTGTTTACCAAGCAGGTGGACGTGACGTCACACGGGGTCGCAATACTCCAAAAAATAACAATAATGTAAGTCAGCGCGCGCGCGCGCGCTCGCGCATGCCTGTCTCCCGGGGGCCGCGTTCTAATAAGCGAGTCCTCCAAATAAGTGCGACCTGGAGGAATATACAGGCTGCTGGGGTGTTGAATCGTAACGCAAAAAAAAAAAACAAGGCGCAGCTTCGGATCGCATCGCATCGCATGGCATGGCGTGTGAGCGCATTATAACGGCAGTAGTGAGTGTACTCGTGGTGTTTGGGGGGCTGTTAGCGTTAGTAATAACACCAGCACACTGAGCGGACACAGAGGAGCGCGAGGCAGCGCGTGCGTCTCGGAGCGGAGGAATACCCGCAGCTTTTCTTCCTGTTTTTGTTTTGTTTTCAAACAAACAAACAAACCTGCTTTACGATATAACTCCTGAGACTCGATTTGCCGTGTTTTTTTTTTCTCTCTCTCGAACTTCCGCACAGCTCGAGCGCTTCTGTCCCTGCTGAGGACGCACGCGAGGACGCACGCGCACACACATACACGCACGCACGCGCGCGCGTGTTGTGTTTTTTCGTTGGTAAGTTTTCCGCTCTTTTTCATTTCTTCACTTTGTAAAAAACACTCCTTCAGGGAACCAGTGGAGCTTTCGAAGTGCTTTAGGGTGTTTGTTTGTTGTTTGTTTGTTGTTGTGGGTGTTTATTTGTTGTTTGGGACGCACGCGCTGCTCGGTCGTCAGGAAGCTTGTGTTGCTAAGGAGACGGAAGAGTTGAGAGAAATCTCTGCGCAGCTCTGAGTAAATAACTTTGTTTACTCTGTTTACTTTAGCACGTTAGCCATAAACTACTTCTTCTTTTTTTTTTAAGGAAGGAGTTACTATTTACAGAAATGCAAAAGTGAAAGAAGAGAGCTAGTCAGGGATTAAATTCACTGAGTGTTGCTGTGATGGCGCTTGAGGATGTTTCTGTGTAAGTAAGCTGCTTGTTTTTCCTTAAAGTTTTGTAACTAGTTTATTACACATCTATAAACACAATGCGTCTATGGTAATAGTAATTAATATCCATGATATTCATAATATACTTTATGCACGACTTTATAACACAGCACATGATTATTCTTTGGTTTTCCAGAATGTTCTCTTCTTATTTCTGGTGTAATAATGCCAAGCTTATCTCCATTACAGCCCAAAAAAAAATTGTCTTTCATGCTTATAACACATTTTAACATTGATCACTTTCTCTGAATACTTTTTTTCACACAGTATATTGGCTTAGTTTATTTATTTATTTTAAAAAAGAAAACATATTTCTATTTTATTCTCCCTATTATTATTATTATTATTATTATTATTATTATTATTATTATTAATGTCTTACCGTGCTTGCTCTTTCCCGTCCCATGGTCCTGGTGAAATGTCCACGCTATGTGTAGTGATAGTAAGTTAAAGCCTGACGTTAATGATGCAGGTAATACAAAGGACAGCACTCTTCTTACACCACAGGCTCATTTTATGGCAATATCTCAGTGTGTAAAGAATACCTGCACCTAAATCAATAGTGTGGATGATTTTTTTTTTTAATTGCTAACATGGTGTGTAGAAGCACAGCTCTGGCGGTGACCTGTGATTTGTTTTCAGGCTTTCACCTCGGTGTCATTTGGGGCTTTTGCGCTTACTCTGGCAGCTGTGCAGGTGAGGTGCAGGTGTGTCTCACGCCATTTCATCACTCAACACATGGCTGCTTCAAAGCGCCTGTAATGGCAGCAGTAAAATTTGGCAGAGCGCACCTCGCCGCCTCAAAGCCCGCTGTGTAATATGAAGCCCATCCCTTCGTTAGCTCCACGCAGCTTTCTCCAGGTGATTTTAATTAGCTCTGTCTCAGTGCCCTGCCTGTGCCGGAGTGACGGCTTGATGGGAGCTGACCCGTGACCGGCGTCCAAACTTGCAGTCAGCACTGGCATTTTGCATACATCCCCAGATTACACCATCCATCACGGCCAGCTCGTGTGTTGAGCTGATAGGAAAATGCCTGTGCTCTGTGCATTAATGCGCGTGCATTGTGTTAAGTTATAATCGTTTGTCAAAATTAAGGCCTGATTTGACTGGCGCTAGGTTAGCGTATGGATCCATATCTGTGCTATTTGGAACTTGAATAACACAACACATGACCGTGATTTATTTGTTCAGCTTGAAGAAGTCAGTACAGTGATTTCTTTTTTTTTAATTCAGTAAATTGTTTGACTGAACTGTTTCCAGTTTCATCCATCATTGTGCATTGAGAGGCATTGCTCTTTATTTGCAAGTGGAAGTCTAAAGTTTCCCTGCTTGCTCGACCTTGAGGTGTTTGGAATACTTTGCTCTGCCTGCTATCTCCTAAACAGGGTCAAAAATTATGCTTGAAAGCCTCCTGTTTCTAGCTACATTAACTTCACAGAAATGTTTCCATGACAACCTTCATGCAAGTTAAGGCAACCAGAAGTGATCAAGTTTTTTCCCTTTTCCTTTCTCCCTTCCTCCTCTAGGAAAAATGGAATTTGTGTTGACAGTTCTGGCCTTTAATGGCACTTCTGTGCTGTGTGAAAGTATTTGTTTACCAGGATCATGTGCTGCTACCTGTCAGCCCAGGAAAGATTGACTTCTTTAGATAAAAGACCATGGTGCATGTTGAGAGGCCCTTGTGCATCATAATTATCCACATCCACATAATGGTGTTTTTTTGTGCTTCACTAAGTAAGAGGCTGAGAGCTGAGGCTTTTTTAGTCACACTCTGGGTCACCGTCCTATTAAGCTCGATCAGAAAAGTACCCTGACTTCTGGCCAGGAAAAAAAGCTTCCTAGGGTGGGGTCAGCGGATATGGATTAAATGTGGATTGCAGTCTAGGCTCTCAATGTCCAATGTGTTGTTTGAATAAAGGCAGAGTGGAGGAACAATTCCATCCCCATGCTCCTTAGTAACTGTGGTTTGGACAGATGACCCAAATCTTTCCACAGTCTAACTGCTGTTTGGACATAGTGATCAGATAATCGAGAAACACCCTTTCCAAATTAATTCTTGAAGCAGTGCCTTAACCTTAAATAAAAATGTTGTTTTCCTTTTCAGTAATAAGGCACAATACACTAAACTGTATCTTTCCTTCTTGCCCGGGTGGCACACTCAATCTGTAGTGTATTTACTTTCTATTACCTTTACAGCAGTCTGAAAATATTGCCCTTAAGGTCTAATTAGCAACCTTAAATAATTTTTAAATGTACACTATAGTCACCTTTTCATGTGTAATACAAAAAAAAAACACCACAGTGATAAGGAAAGGTAACATTAAGGACCCTTTTTTTGACAGTGTAAAATTATATTTATTTTTCATGCTTTATTTCCCTAAAATCGGCTGTAAGTTAGAAGAAAATCGACTATGACTTGTACTGCTTATGTTTGTTTATGAAGGCGAGTCAAAGATGATAACTTGATGGTGTAAAAAGGAGAGGATCTTGGTTTCATGAATCTGCCAGAACAAAAGATTCGGTGGTGACGTGTCATTTCTGTCAAACGGCAAGGTCAACAGTATTCAGTCCACACTCATCTGTGGCACGAGTGTATAGTAAACAGCAAGCGGCTTTGGGCAGAAAAAGAGAGATGGTGCCCGAGGAAGAAGTGACCTTTTTTGTTGTGCTGATTGACAGTGTGTCATTTGGTGCTGCGGTTAGTGTCACAGAAAACATGTTTGGTTGTCTTGAAAATTTGCTAACGAACAAATTATTCTTCATTTAGGCTAATCAGTGAGTAAACACCATGGTGTTGCTTCCAATTTGAATACTTGTTGTATAATTTTATAATAAAACATTGAAGCCAAGTGGCAACCTTTGTCTAAATGGAAGCTGTGCGGACTAGGGAGAAGAGGGGAATCTGTTTATATGAAAATGCTAAAAGTGCAGCGTTTGTGATGGTAACATCTCCTGACAGGCGTATTAGTCTGCAGAAAGAGCATCGTGCTCGGGGCTGGGGGCATATGGTGCTGCCTTCTGCTGGCATTGCCCGAGCACAAGTTGCAATACTGCGGCAGGGTCATGACTGTCTCAGGTTTGTTCCTTGTGCATCTTCCTAAATAAAAACAGCACAAAAAAACAAGCATGTCTCTGCTGGCTTTGTCTTTCAGAACAAAGGGCACGACGAATGTTTTCTATCTGACTTCTTGGCCTCATTTTTTTTTTTTTACTTGTATTTTCTTGCGTTTATCAGTAATATGAACGACTCATGGAAAACACTGTTCTAAAATGCTCTTTTATTCTGGGCTTCAGAACTTGATGCTGTGATATATTGAAATAATGTTTATCAAAGTGGCAAAGTGTTTGTTACTACAGAGAATTTTGTAATTGTTCACTACTCCACTGACAGTAGGTTGCTGAAAAATACACTCCTCAAGATGCCTGCAGCAACTGCTTCAGAGTCTGTGTTAATTCTCAAAACCTCTAGAAATGACATCCTCTTCTCGACATACCCTCCTGAGTATACACACAGGAATGTGTGTGAATAACACAGAAGCCGTTGTTTTCTGCACAGGGATGTCTTCAGTCAGCGCGTGTGCTGTATTCAGAGGCGCACATGCTCAGTAGAAGGTTAATTATACTCTGAGCATGTACCTGAGAGGCATTTGTCTTTGATAGGTCCACTACACAGCATATGGCCACAGCAATACAATAGTTTATTTTTACAATATTTGATGAGTGGGTTTTAATTTAGACTGTCACTCCTGGCAACCAGCAGGGCAGATGGTGAAGACTTGAATGCCCATCAGAGCCTAAATATCCTCTAGGCAGCTGTTGTTAATAAACTTTTTTTTTTTTTGCTGTTTTTTTCCCCCCCTCCACACAGTTTAGGTCAAGAGGAGTCAAACCTGTTACAACACCTGTTTCTGCATATGTAAATCTGTTGTTTTGTCATTTCATTAAGCAAGAAAAAAGGCAACAGTCCCTCGTGGTTGCAAATGTGACTGGCACTGAGCCCACTTGGCATCATGTAGAGAGGGAGGAAAAGGAAAAAGAGAGAGAGGAGAAGCAAAGAGGCACAGAAAGGATCGCAGTGACTTGTGTAACAGTGGATTGACCAACTGAATGCAGCTTCATTTTAGTGCCATTTTTTCATTCAGGTGTGAAAAGTCCCTTTCTGCAACTTCTGATGAACAGGCCATACTGTAAGAGAAGGCACCACGATTTTCCTGTTCATTTTATCTGAGGGCTGGGGAATTAGGGAGCTGGAACAGGCCCAGAAGCTGGTACATGTGTTCCTGCCACACGTTGTGCACTTCATACACTATGCCCCTTGCTTCCACTCTCACTATTGCCCTCTTATCGTTTGGTGGGTTTCCATGGCCCTGCTCCAAGGCACATGTTTCACCATTCCATCTGCTCTGCCTCTGGGCCTAATTGCCCCAACTAAACTGATTCTCTTACCTCAAATCAGAGCTCACAGCATCAGAGATATCTTCAAACACTCATGTATACCCCCCACCCTCTTCCTCCGTCTGTGTGAGTTGTGGGATTTGAGTTGTAATCCTGTCTGTGTACGCAGGATGCAACAAATATGGCGTGAAATTAGAGGTTATTCCCCAAATATTACGGCTGAGCTTTGAAGATTACCGTCATCGTTATGGCACCGCCATGAGAATCGAGCTTCTCCTGAACTCTTGTGTCCCGTGCAATGTACATGCATGGAAATAATGCGCTTTCCCTGTGATTGCTTATTGTGGAGCTGTGTCAAGCTGTCCATGTCTGTCCTGGGCACTGGTTTGTGTTTTATTACTTATATGCAGCACTTCTGCCTTCAGGCCTGTTTCAGTATACTCTTGAGCACACGCTGTCCTACACAAGGGTTTTTATTTCATGGATAATGTGCAGTAGAGAGGTGTGCTAGACAGGAGGCCGTGCTGATGCTTGCCTTGGCCAGGCCTGTCTGGGGTTTCAGTGAGGGTCTCTGCAGGGTGTTAATCTCCCTGGGCCATGGAAGTCTCCTGCCTCCATTTGCCTCCTCTGATTTAGCGCCTCTCCTTCTCTTTGCTGCTTTGGAGCGCCACACACATCCCGCTCTGATATGGAAGTTCATTAGGGATGGGCCTTTGATGGGCCGGCTTTTCATGTGACGGTGCTCTCAAATACCTTGATGTAGAAGCTTAAGAAGCTATTGTGCTGTAAGCCCTCCTTTTGATGCGTCTTATTTAGATCTGCATAGTAAATCAAGGAGAGTAAATAACGAGGCAGCAGATGGAAGCAAGGAGATAAGAACCAGGCGAACAATCGCATTTGTATTTTGTTATGATGTTGACAGCAGCTAAAATTCACTAATCTAGCGCCACTGATCTGCATTTCAAAGAAATCTCATTTAGCAGCGGGAAGGATAAAGTTCTTTTCATTGTGCTCTTTTTTTTATTGCATTCTTTGCTAATTTATCTGGTGCAGATTTAACGCAGGGCCGGGTGCAAGCAGCATGCGTGTTGCAAAAGGGGTCTTAAATACTCTGAAAGCAGTAACGTCTAGACTGCGAACCGGGGGTAATTACACGTCCAGTGATGAATAGAAGGAGTTTGAAGACCCATCTTTGTTCGCAGGCCTTGAATTGCTTGACTAACACAGATAAGGGGCATTTGGCCTCTGTCAAAAATATTGCAATGACTTTCCCTCCAACACAGGAATGGTATTTACTTTAAAGATAAAAAATTATTGTGTACAGTCATCTGACTTGTTAGCATAATGTCTTCTTTTCATATTCAGAGCACAGTATGTGTCTGTGAAGGTATTCCTGTGCTTTTTTAAAATAGTTTATCTTGACTTAGTGCAGCGCTTCGAGTAAATATCAGACAGTGGCATTATTAGCGCCTATGAATGGCTGATGGAGTGTATATATATAATTTAATAGTATTTAGAGACATTGTGTAAACCCTTGCTGAGGTCACACATACTAATAGCATTTCTACAGCATTTTATGTGATGTAAATTGTGAGCCTTCACAGTTCAGAGGTGTTGTGGTATTAAAGTCAGAAGTTATTTAAAATGAATGGGATCCGTGTTTTCTTTTTTTTCCCAAAAAAAAAATTATGTGGCCAGTGCAAGTTATATCGAATTTTAATTGGTGTTTATTTACACAGAAATGCCTCAGATCAAAAATGTGTGAGTAATATTGTCCTCACAAACATAGCATTGCGTATTAGTGTCTCTCCAAAACATACAACTAAACCACTAGTATAGAGGGAGCGTGCTGATTCTTCGCCTTGTCCTCATGGCTCTTTTCATAATACTGAGTGGAAGTATTTCTCTGCAGAGGTCTCTGAATGTGGCGTCACTGTAATGACACTTGGCAGTTTTTGTTTGGAGCAATGCTTCCTTGTACAGATTTGAGAGCGCATTCCACAGGATCCAGCAGTCACTGATTGCCTCCAAGGTCAATGGATTTCTGAGGAAAAAAAAATTACATGGGTTTCTGGGCCACTTGGTCAAAAAAGACAAAAAAAAATCTTTGTTTATGTGTTCTGTGCCACGAGTTCATCTGTGGACATTTGTTCACAAAGGCAGGCATATGCTTGAACATGATACCTTATTTGAATTGATCAGTTAGTGTCAGCAAAACGGAGAGCACTTTGGGTACAGTTTGCCTTATAGGCAAAAGACATATTATTTTACATATAAACCAGATTTTTATTCAAATTCTGATACACCAGTGTAAACCAGGTTTTTTTAAAAAACACTCATATACTTATGCACTTAAACCCATAAGGTTCTTCTGGATTTATTATGTGGAAGCTTTGTAGTTTTAGTACACATGATTAATATCCATAGCATTTTCTCACTATATTTATAAGTTACCACTTCTGTTAACAGATCCTTTGTGTACCTGGACCTGCCCCTACAGAGACGAACATCGGTTGAACATTTTTCCCCCTCAGGGTAAGTTTGCAAAAGTTTCTTTTGTACTTCTGTTGGTAAAACTCTAGCGTTTTAGCTTGTGTATTTTAAAAAAGGAAATGGTGCATATCAGACTGGTGCACACAAATGCCACCAAATCACATGCTATCACATCTGGTATCTTGCTTTCAAGCCCATATTTATTTTAATTCCTTCAACTGTTGGAATTAAATATAGCCCTTTCTGAAAAGCAAAAATCAACAGTTATGATAATCTTTTTTTTTTTAAACCTGACAGGTGTGGACTAACAATATGAATGATCAGCAATGTGAAAACTATTCACTGGAGCAGGTAAACCATTAACATGTTTGTGTGTGAATTTCCTCGTGTTTGTGTTCCAGGACAGGATTTGGTATGGCAGTTGTACATTGCACAAGCCAAGCACTCTGAAGCCAAGGCAGAATTGGTGAGTAAACCAACATTTTCTTGTGATTATTTGCATGGCCCATCATCTAGTCTTAAATATTCCATCTGTTTTTGAGTCAAACAGTATCTCTGATGATGATGATGATGATGATGATGATGATGATGATGGTGATGTGCAGTAAAATAAAACAACTTCTGCATGTATTCCATCTGTCTTGTCTAAATTCTTAAAAGCCCTCAAAACACCACTTGTTCTGCAAGTGTAACGAGTTCGTTCAGTTGTACATTGTGTCTGAGAGCAGCCGTAGCACGTCCTCTGGTCCTCTCTTACAAACCACAGTAACAGCAGCGATTTGTCACCAAGTCAGTGCAGAAGGAGTGTGAGGAATTTCCTCACTGACTGATTAATGGACAGAGGCGGCAGGTTTGTCATTAGACATATAGCTTCCTGCAGTAATACACACACTGCCAGACAATGATAATGATGGGGAAAAGAGAGACCCATGCTGACAAAGATGTGATTTTATGTGGGAGGTCAGTTGTTGGACATTGCGAAGGAAGACATTGGGTACTTTATGAAATATACATAGACGTTTTGCAATAATGCCTCTTGTGATTTTTAAGTTTTCATCATTTACAAAAATGGAACAGACATGCTATTCCTCAGTTATCCCATTTATATGATATTTTAGAGAGTTTTTGGTGTTGTTAACATTTTTAACATGACTTATAGGTATGGGATTTGTGGTTTTAAAAGCAATAGTGAAAAACAGCAGGTTGCTGTGGAGCAGTAATTCCTTAAACATGGCATGTGGTGGAACCGCTAGAATTTAAGGTGTACCTCTTCATCCATGATCAGTATTGGAAATTGGAGCCATGATTTTATTTCCTCTTTAAAAAGTTTGAACAGATTATAGTGGCCACTTTTTGGCTAGCTTGATTAAAGCAGTCTTGTGGTAATCCTGTGGTCTTTGTAACGGAAGAAGAACCTATTGGTGTGGGCACGTGTTCCACAGCTCTGCATTTTGCAAGCTGCAGATATGATTAAAGTTTACTGTGAGGTTGGATGGCTTGGCTAGAAATTATATCCCGTGAGTCATCACCTCACATTTCTTGGAGGAACTCGGCTTTCTCATTCACAACTTCAAGAGATTTGAATATTGGTTTTTAATTTGTTGAATATCCAGTTAAATCTTGAAAGATAAACTCTTTTGGAACAGAGCTACTCTAATCAGGGCAAGAATAAAAGTATAATTCATCCACCACTACCCCCCAACTTTATACTGGATAAGCACACACTTTGTGAAATCTGCCTCAATTAAACATATCTTGCTCAAGTTTGAAGACGGCTGTTCCAATGGACAGCTTTCCTCCTGCTTTCCTTTGAAAACTGATTTCATGTTCTGGTAGAGTGCCTGTCATCTCCTTCCCAAATGACTCTTTGAGAGCTCTTTCCTTTCCCCAGCGTGAAGGAGTGTAACCTCCACGGAGCTTTGCTCAGGCCACTTGGAGCAGAGAAGATGAGGGATATCAAAGGAGCCGGGCTCCATCCCTATTGGCAGGTGTCATTGTGTGGCTCATTTGGGATTGGAGGGTAGGTGGGATGGGACGGGAATAAAGCTAATCTTTATCCCTTATTCACCCCAGAACCCGAAGTGCTCTAGGGATCAGGTCAGTGGTCAATCCCCCATTCACAGCCACCAAGAATATTTTAAACTTAAGCCTTCTCCATGACCAAAAAAAGTCCTTGTCATCAAAGGTCCACGTCTTTCCTCATTGCTTCATGGATCTAGTGTTTCTCTTTTCTTAAAACTTTCTTTGCTTCATTGATTTTTTTAGCTTAACCAAGTTGCTATATTCTTGTTAAAATAGATTTAGTTAAGGGCAGATAAAGTCATGCTATGAGTCAATTGTAATATAAGTAGTTCCTTGTCTTGCCTAAAGAGTTTTCTTCAAATAAATTCAAGGCTTTTGGAAAAAAAGTATGCACCTCAGACAGATTTCACACTTCGAGTTGAATTTGCGACTATAAAGGGCAATTTATTTTCTAGTAATCTGAAGAACTAACGTTTTGGTTTATTTTCTTCACAGCTATTCACAACTAGTAAATAGTTGAGAAAGCAAACAGAAACAGATGGATGTAGTAAAGGGAGAGAATATGCGGCAAATGAAGAGTTCCCATGCGAATAGAGTTACAAAGGAGAGTCTGCGCTGTGCTGCCATCACTCCTGATGCAGGAGACAGACTGACTCAATGAGGTTATTGATCCAGTGAGGAGCTATGCTAATCACCAGGCTGAATGAGCCGAGATTCAGTGTCCTTCACTCCGACTTTTAATCCGGCTCCCTCTCTTCACTTCTCTCTCCACACCCCCTCCTCCATCATACTCCATAGCCTCACAACACACAGAAAAACTCTTATCAATGACCGATCCACATCCATACTGCATGTTTGTTTTTTAGTCAATTAATCATATTTTCAGTGTTCTTCTTACGCTCTGGGTTAGCAATTTATAAACCATGGGTTTTCTCAAGTGCCGGGGATGATTGTGAAATGGGATGCCATTCAGGCATGACATCAGAGAGATGTGACCCAGCTTTCACCCAGTTACACTGCAGGTGCATTAGCTCAAGGTAATCATGCCAAAAGCATCTTGCTAAAGTCTCCTGTGTTCAATAGAGTCAAGAAATTGATTACTTTGAATTTAACGATCTAGGCTTATACACTCACCAGCCACTTTATCAGGAACACCCATCCACCTGCTGTTTTATGCATTTATCTAATCAGCCAATACCTTGACAGCAGCACAATGCATAATATCATGCAGATCCAAATTAAGAGCTTCGGATAATATTCACTTCAAGCATCAGAATGGGAAAAAATTGTGATCAATGTGACTTTTACTGTGGCATGGGCGTTGGTGCCAGATGGACTGGTTTGAGTATTTCAGAAGCTGCTGATCTCTTGGGGTTTTCACACACAGCAGTCTGTAGAGTTTACACAGAATTGTGTGAAAAACAAAAAACTCTGAGTGAGCGACAGTTCTGTGGGTGGAAAAGCTTTGTTGATAAGAGAGGTCAGAGGAAAATGGCCAGGCTGGTTCAAGCTACCAGGAAGGATATAGCAACTCTTTACAACCGTGGTGAACAGAAAAGCATCATAGCATGCAACAGCAGAAGACCTAACTGGGTTCCACTCTTGCCAACCAAAAACAGGAACCTTCGAATCAAGAACAAGTTACTATTAAAGTGGCTGGTGAGTGTATGTAACAATATGGTTTTTGTGCTTTTTTTATATTTCAGGGCTTCAGATTTGCACCTGGCTACCAACAAAATGCTAGTAAAATTGGCCAATGTCAGTTAACTCCATTAGTTTCCCAGCCACTTTTGCGCATAACCTTATGCAGGTTCTGATTTGAAGAAAGGGCATGTATTATAGTCCATAAATGTATTGCTAGTAGTAAGTCTCCTTATACATTGAAAATATATGTACATTGTAATGTCTGCAGTGTTTATACAGTACCAGTCAAAAGTTTGGACACCCCTACTCATTCAGAGGTTTTTCTGTAATTTTGACTATTTTCTACATCGTCAAACAATACTGAAGACATCAAAATTATGAAATAACATGGAACATGTATGGAATTATGTGGCAAACAAAAAAGGGTTTTTAAAAATGTTTAGATTCTTCAAAGTAGCCTCCGTTTACCTTGACACTTTGCAC